>JAUOBX010284060.1:0-11279 GCA_032360705.1 Eupentacta quinquesemita
ATTGTAAAGCTGTCCCAATTCTTCATCGTAAGTACCTGCAACGTGACGTTCGCGAAGGTTTTGCTGTCCAGAAATGACTGAAGTTGTCAGTTTTGAAGTTGCTCTTTCTCTTCCCGTTCTAAAAGTATATTGTCAGCTTAAAAGCATTTTGTCAGAAATAAACAATCGGCGCATTGAATTTATGTCATGAAACTGGAATTATGCGATTGGCGAAGTAAAAAAATGAACGGTTCTGTTTTATGTTGCGAGGCGGGGAACAAATCGCTTTGGACAGGATAGAAAGATGGGAAAACTGCTGTTTGGATATGATAGTGAACAGGAGCCTCTAAAAAAGTGATTTCGAGAGGCGATGGTGTAAGGAGTGTCAACATTGATAACTCTGCCTATCGACTTGATACTACATAATACTAATTAGGCACGTACCGTCTGAGAATACATTGGAACAAGGAGATGACGAAACCAGTACAATAATTTTCCTCTTGTCCTTTGTTGTATGGAAAATAATATATCGTTCTTGTTGGAAAAGTAGAGAATGCAATCACAAAATTGTCAGATGGACGGGAGCCGTCAAATGAGCCGTTCCCCCCTGCGGAGCCTGCCTTAAACTAGCTCTTGTCCATGTGGGGCGTTTCGGCGAGTCAATTCCCTCCCGCATTCCCATTGCGATCCCTGATTTTAATACTGGAGTTCCCCTGATCTGTTCGCACACCAGTCGGGCGATCACTGAGAGAGAAAATCCAACGTGCCCGCCTAGATACTTAGTCTACATACTATCAGAGGAGCAGAGGGAAGATTGGCTGATGAGCCTGATGTATAAGCACCAATGGGCATCAGAAAATCATAAAGCAAAAGCGAAACGCTTCACTGGTCGTCCGTCGGATAGGGACGTGAATTGAAGGTCCCAGGAGCAGGTTGGGATTGGTTACTGTACACCACTGCCTCGGAAACTTCTGAGCATTAGTCGAAAAGAGAAGGCGAGTAGTCGTTGGTGCTTATCCACGATGAACACGGCCAGGATTCCCCGATGAGCCTTTATTGGCTTCCCAAATCTGTTCTAATCAAATCAAATAAGAAGTGTCATAATTGGGAGTGGGTGGGTGTCGGGAACCCGACTCATGCTCCTACTCATGGGATATCATCTTGTCACTTTGTTAATAAATTGAAGAAAAAAATGAAAAAATGTGTATATTATAGTCAGCAGTATCTGTGAGAGATTTACCAACTGACCAAAGCCACGTTCATTTCCGTTTCCTTTCTGGAAAAAGTCAGGAACATGCACAAGTGCCTTCATCCTGCAATATTGAAATACTTAAGGGAGTCATATGAATGGCGATATTCTTCAACTACAATAATGATAATATTGCTGCTAATAATAAAATATAATAATGAAATATAAATAACTATGGATATTATTGCAAGCATTTTCGGGACAAAAATGGCAAATTTAGAGACGCTGCAGATTTAGAACCTAGAACTGTGCTCAGAACGCTATAGTGTTCACACTCAAAACACCAGCCGCGCCAGATAGTCAGGGAAATTAGTCTTCAACTCGTCCAAAAAGTGTTCAACTCCCAATAACTTATTCATCCAAGAACCCGTTCAAACGTCTGGACGCGTTCCATATTCTGTTACATCCCTAATTTGCAGTGTAGATTCATCACGTACATGTTGTGTCATGTAATGTGCATTTATATCATAGATATGCATATGCGAATCGTTGTTAATTAGGTCCCTATTTCAATACCCTATATACTATCATATATGTTTCGGTTTAGGCTAATGGTTTATTCAACTATTAAGAAACTTATCGTTGTTTTGGTAAAACAGGCAACCTGCTTTTTGGCTGCGGCTGAGCAGTTCGTCCGTTCGTCACGTTCACAATTAACTTTGGAACCGTACATGCGATTGACATGAAACTCGGCACACGTGTCCGCTTGCCAAAAAATATCGGATGAGTTGGAAAGTGGGCGTCACCGCACCGCTCTTATGGCGGCCATCTTGAATTTTGGCGGAACTGATTTTATTGCAGATTAACGCGTTTCGGAACGTGTGGCGATCGTTCTGAGACAAACTTTCAATTTCGCATCATACGACACCACCCGGCGGCCATCTTGAATTTTTCGACGAAACTAATGTTATCGCAGTTTCACGCGTTCCGAACTTGGCAATCGTTTTGAGACCAACTCTCCGTTCGCACCATACGACGCCACACGTATGGTGGGACGACCTGATTTTATTGCATATTTGTGCGTTTTGGAATGTGGCGATCGTTCCGAGACTAACCTTTATTTTCGCCCATCGCGACCCCACCTGGCAGCCATTTTGAATGTTTCGACACACTGATTATATCGCATATTTGTGCGTTTTGGAACGGGGCCATCGTTCTGTGACCAACTTTCAACTTCTCACCACACGACCACACGCGGCGGTCGAAACTTATTTTATCGCAGATTTACGCTTTTCAGAATATGGCAATAGTTTTGGGACCAACTTTTATTTTGGCACTATACGACCCCACCCAGCGGCCATTTACATTAACTTTCAATAGGGGACCCATTCAGTCAGTTCAGACCTACCACATACAGTATCTGCCCTCAGCTACCAAGACGTTAACGGTTGCGCTTGTTTTCCTATCTAATAAATGTTCGTATATAGGCTATAACTCGAAAGTAGAGAATATATCCTAATATGACAATATAATATAGACATTACTTCTGGAGCGTAAACGACGTTCAGTTATACTTTTACCCACTGGGCCGTGTAGTTTTTGATGGACAGAGCCACACATATATATTGATAGTGTAGAACACAGGAACTGAATGAAGCATGTCCGACGTTAAACTAAAACAAAAAGAGTAGGCCTATTCATAAATACACGGTAATTACTGCAATATAAACAAGATAATGCGGCAGCACGTTCGTTCTATTTATGACCCGTATTCCGAACAGTTGCACTAACCATCATGATAATTTACATTGGGTGATAATAATTCAGGACAGCTTTGTCCGTGA
Source organism: Eupentacta quinquesemita (assembly GCA_032360705.1). NCBI lineage: Eukaryota > Metazoa > Echinodermata > Holothuroidea > Dendrochirotida > Sclerodactylidae > Eupentacta > Eupentacta quinquesemita. The sequence goes on from JAUOBX010284060.1 coordinate 3,013, forward strand.
GGAAATGAACATGAGAAAAAGTGAAAGTTCACCACACTTTTAAAGCTGTGTTCAACGACTAAACACTTTCCGAACATCACTCCAACTTTGGAATGATGTTTGAATCCTATACATGTTTGAGAAATGAACACATTCAGGCTAATCGCTTGAAATGGAAATACATTTATTTGTTCTATTTCCGAACATGTTTAGAAATCAATCGTTTTCCAAATTGGGCGCGAAAATTTGAATTATTTTGATCAATTGAAAGAAAAGAGTAATAAACTGTTAAAGTTTGTTTTCAGAGTGTATCGAAGTGATTGAACTTCGTTTGGGGAAGTGTTTACCTTCTGACATTTTTTCAAAGTGTAGCCATAGTCTCTATTTTCTTTGATCAGTAACATCTGTTGGTATACTGTGTCAGTATAGGCCTATGCCTAACTTATATCGAAATGTATATTATTGGTCAAATCGGCAACCGTGACACGCACGTACAGAGTCGGCCGGTTGTCGGTATCCTAAGGGAAATATAATAATGAAAGTAATTAATTAGAAGATGGTCCTTATCTTCGCGACACATTCATTTACGAACTGATCTCGATCAATGTAATTATCATTTTGACCGGTGTTGACCATGGATCGCGTCTGTGTGTTACGTAATATGCTGTATCGATCATGGTCCATCGCAGGAAGTGGACGTGTGACCACACTTCCGGCTGGTCGTGATTAAAACTCACCTTTTTTAATCACTAATCGGAGTGACAGGGCCGCTTCTACCCGCTTCGACCCAATAATTAATTTGTAGTTTCTGAGTTAGCTTAGGTTGGTATTGAGTTCCGTTGCAGAGGTAACTGTCCCCATTAAACATGATCATTCGTTGGCAGAATGGGAGGATGTTTGGATAATTATTCCGCATTAAATGAGACTGAGCGGAAATTCAGGTATTGCTTAAAAATGCAAACAATTTGGAAGTAGCGATTCTAAATTGAATTTATGATGATTTGGGAGGTTCTATCTGCTCACGATACGGCAAACTGATTTAATCATAGATCACACGCCGTGTGTTTGAAGAGGATTAATTTCGGCCAATGTATTAAATAATTTGGCTTTATTGGTTTGAACGGAGACAAGAAAACTAGGTTGCTTGTGGTTTCTCAGCTATAGTTTCATAATATATACGCGCAGGTATCACAGTGGCATATGTCTGTCTGTCTGTCTGTCTGTATGTCTGTCCTTTCGTGTGCCTATATACGCCCGTGGGAGGTGTTGATATCGGGACGCAAGGGAACTATATCCCCGCACAATTCGCCACAGTCTTCTATTGGTTTATCACTCTGCTCCCTGACACATGTCTACTTCAGGAAACCATCTCGAAAGCATATAATGAACAGTAGAAAAATATGATCTGAAATATTTGGTGATCACCTGGGCCATATGGGGAAGAGGGGGAGGGGTTCTGACTAAAACATTATCCGATACACTACACTGTATGTAGGCCTACCAATCAAACTGTCAAACCCAAAACAGTGGTTCCAACATAAGCCAACAATACTCTCCCATGCACATTCAGCTAGCATGGTTCCAGTAAAGGTCCAATCAAATCTATGAATAGGCCTGTAACGAGCTAACATATCAGTCATGCACCATGGGCTATGAAATACCTCAAGTGAGCAGGATTTATGCAGATCCTGGTATGACAAGTTCAAAATACGGCTTGTTATCACCTACACATACGAATGAAATTGATCTATTCAAACAGGAAATTCCATTTAGTCCTATTTTGGTAGATTTTTCTGGGGTTTCCTTTTGCAATTATCATTACCGAACAGGACCCACTGGAAGCGAGTTGTCTCGGTAATTCTACGTGTTTTTCGTGGATAGTGACTAAATAAGTAGGATTTTGACAAGCATATGGTTCTCGTTACGTAGCCGATAAGTATAGGTTTATTTTCTCGGAGGCAGGGGGTGTCCCACGCTCAAATTGCTCGGTTCCTCTTGCAAATTCCGTCAATTTTACGATGACGGTGCACAGTATACCAGGGCATGTGAGCGATGTATGCTGGAAAAATGATAACGTATGATGCCGTAACTTTCGATCAGCCTTCTTCGACTCACTAATTGGTCAGTAGAATGGATGCAATACTCAGGTATATGAACACAAATTACGTAACACCTGAAGAAATCATTGCAGTCAGCCTCGCTGCATGATAGTAAATCACTTTACCCGATAGCATACCTAGTATTATCCACACGGGGCAAGTTATTGCTGTGTTCAATTTGAATTGGTCACCGAGTTTTCTTGTCAAACTGCATCATCAGTGTCCAAATATATCGTTCAAATTCCAAATGGAAATTATTGACCAGTTACAGGTGTGCATGCCTAATGTGCCGAGAGAACAAACAATTGGCCGACCGCTCGTAGCCTCACATTTACCGTTTCCATGCAAGCCATCTTTACTCTTGGGAGCATGTACCGATCCGCTCCATTCTTCGATAATTCGATTGGTCAAGATTTTTGGAGGAATATCTGTCATTATTGTCTACATTATCAACAATTTTGCTCCAGGGAAATTCATTCTAGGAGAACAAGTGCAATCGTAAACGGGGCAAGTTATTTCTGTGTCCATTCCGAATTGGTCATCGAGTTATCTTGTTGCTTATCCAATTGCTTCATCATTGCCCAATTAATGAATCGTTCACATTTCCAATGGAAAGAAATCAGCTATAGTAACATGTGTGCATGCCTAATGTGCCGAGAGAACAAACAATTGGCTGACCGCTCGTAGCCTCACATTTACAGTTTCCATGCAAGCCATTCTTATTCCTGTGAGCATGAACCAATTCACCCTATTCGCCTGTTGATGATTCGATTGCTCGAGGTTTTGTGGGATGTGAGTATAGTCTACACGCCCACAGTATCAAAAATGTTGCTTCGAAGTATGCCATCAAAATGGTTACATTGAGACCTATTCATTGAAGAGCGCCCTCCCGACTCCCTAATGACTGATACGTGTTCCAACACTACACCAATAAGCACTTCATGTTTTGATTAGGGGAGTGGGTCGGGAGAATCGTGGAATATCCATGATATTAGGGCACCATGACTACGCAGATTCATCAATGCCCTTCTATATATAGTTTATTAGCCTGTGAACTGGTAGGGGAACATACCGTTCTATATTAGTTCTATTTATTCAACATAATGTGTAGGCCTAACTTATACCCCCTGTATACCCAAAATATTGATGTCAATCGATTCGCCCTCCATGCGGATATTTAACAAATTCAGAACGATGGGTAGAAATGCAAGATTTTAAAAATGATCAAATGAGTGATTCAAGACTCACCGTTGTGATTAAAACAATTTTTTAATTTCTTATCGGCCCTTTTTGTCTGAGGGGAGAGATCTGGAGACTGATATCACGCGTAACGGTCGTCGGAGAGACCTGTCAGAGCAGTAAAAATGACAACACTTATCGGGAATGAGCGACTCACAAAAATGGGATGGTTCATATCGGATTTATGGTGTATCCTAACGCTCTAGCATTTTCCAGGACAGGCATATCGCTTACATATCCACGGGGGCGATGGCCGACACTCGGAAATCACGACGACGATGTGACGAATGTAGTTTGCTAAATTACACGTAGATGTGCTTCTGTAGGATGTCTGGATAAATTTTCTTTCTTCTTCTTTTCGTTAGATAAATCGAACATTTTGCATTGAAACTTGAGGTTAGCTTTCAGAAGGGGGATTGCTCACAAGTTCGAAGGTTCACTAGCCCGAAGGTCCACTAGTCCGAAGATTCACTGGTCAGAATGTCTACTAGTCAGAAAGTCCACTAGTCAGAAGGTCTACTCGTCAGCAGGTCTACTAGTCTACGAAACGTGTACTTTGGCGACCAAATGTCAACTCTGGCGACGAAGCTATAAAAAAAATTGCGACGGAAAAGTAAACTTTGGCGACCAAATGTCAACTATGGCGACGGAGCAAGAAGTAAACTTTGGCGACGAAATGTAGACTCTGCATGGCGACGAAATGTCAACTCTGGCGACGGAGTCGACTTCTCGTCGCCAAAGTACACTTTTGAATTTGGCACCAAAGTCAACATTTGGGCGCCAAAGTATACTTTCCGTCACCAAAGTTGACATTTATGCGTCATATTCTCCGGACTAGTGAACCTTTCGGACTAGTGAACGTTCGGACTTGCGAACCCTCACCTTCAGAAGATGCCATGGAACTCGTTGCAATAAAAATTCCTCGCCCGTCGTGGTCAGACAGTCAGATGGCGAAGACCGTTCCATTTCAGATTGAAACAAACAAAAACTTCCGCCCCTCCAAGATCTGCATGAGAAAGTGATTGGATCCTGGAGTTAATTAGTCGTCCGTCGAATGGGGCGTTAATTATTGGTTCCGGGAGCAGGCTGGGATTGTTTCCAGCACACCCCTATCTCGACATTATCTGAGCACTAGTCCAAAAGAGAAGGCGAGTTCTAACCGGAGCTCATCCACGATCAGCACAGGCGTGATTATTCAATGAATCTTCAGTAACTTTCTGAGCTCATTCAAATAAAATTCAAATCAGTTGGTAACGACACCGTTTGTCGACTCGAGTGATGTTCATAATATAATAAGCATACTCTGATATCACAGAAAATATAAATTTTGATTTTTGCTCATGATTCAGGAAGCACGTGAATGGGACAATGAGACCTGTAATTTATACACATTCTGATATTATTAATAAATCAACAGCAGGGTTGGGGTGAGGGAACCACTCCAGACTAGAGTTCAGGGTTCGTTTTTCGAATATGTCGTGCATGCCAGTGATGCTATGATTGGAAAATATAATTTTTATCTAATGTATAGGATGTACACCTGGTTATGTCGATCTAAACAATAATCATTGTGACGCGTGAATAATGAAAACAGTGTTAAATTTGTGATTATACTGTCTTGAAGGCTGCGTAGTGCTAGAAGGACTTGGAAAAGATAAAAATACACTACATATATAACTACTGCGCTATATATTTGTCTGGCCCGAAAGGTAAATAGGGAGTTAGTTGCTAAACATACCTGCAGGATGAACGTGTTTCAACAGACAAGTGTGGTCCACACGTTGTTTACAAAATTCCTCACATTTTTCTTCAAATTGCTGTCTATAGCTTGCCACGGATCTCAACTGCAGAGCCATTAAAACATGGCAAATAATTTCTTCCACCTATGTTGATAGATTCAGGCAAGTACTATCTTCACTCTTTTCTCCGAATAGTATTTTCTTTCATCTGCGCAGGGAGATTTGTTCCGCGGTAACTCCAATGAAGACGAAGCAGGGAGCGAATATAGTTCAACGCCAAAACTTATCTATGATGGATGACCGGTCGTTGCAGTTTTCTCAATTCTATCTCTGAGATCCGGTGACTCGGGAATAGGGAGGGGGTGTCTGCTCTCAGTAGGCTGAACGTCTGAAAGTACATTATCTATATAAACTGCTCATGTATGGGTGTTTAGACGTTTAGATGTTTAGATGTTTAGTTGGAAAGTTAGTTTGAGACGTCTTAATATTTACTCGCAGAGAACAATCCAGTAGCCTCCCCTTTTTACCAGTTTAACGTTTCCGATCCTCTGCTCATCAGTTAGATAATAACCGGACAAGCAAACATGTACAGTCATAAACATTGAGATTCCGGGTTTTGTCTGCGTCCGTTCATAGAACCAGAAAGCCAAAAGGCTTAGTGATTCCTTGACTCTATACCTGTGACCTATGACCTCAAAATCTGCAGCCGGGTTCATTGACTCACGACCCCTGTTATACACCAAAATGATAAGGGGCTCGTACTTCCAATGAGAGGGTGGATACACACCCACTTCTGGCTTTAAGGGATCAACTATATATATATATATATATATCTAGTCACTGCAGATGACCTTCGCCCCGACCCCAGAGCAATACGATTCTGGACTTATCGTGTTTACAAGGATTTCAGACTTTAACCTCTGGTGACCTCATATGACTGCTGACCTGACCCCACAACAACAGGAGTCGTGTACTCATCATGGGGAACACACATACCAAGTATGAGCTTCATACACCCATGCTGGGTAGACTTATCATGTTTACGAGCCAGGTGTCACATACACACATACATACATACATACATACATACATACATACATACATACATACATACATACATACATACACACTGGCATGACTGCATAGATTCCTCTGAATCAAAAACAGCAGTAACATGACCATTGGTATTCGAATAGTCTGATGAAAAAAAATCAAGGGAATTTTTTCTATAAATTGAGGTATTCGTGGTGACCTTGGCAGTGTTCCATATGTATGTTTTTCTGTTTGGTTTTACGAATAATGTCTAAGAATTAGTAAATTTGCAACCGAAGGGTGTTTACCCCAGATTTATAGGGTTGTCGAAATAGATGTGGGTGAACACTGAACAGTAAACCACATGACAGCATAATTTCGCAGGTTTGACGTCAATATCGAAGCATAATCGAGAGAGAGTTTGCAGCCGGTCTTTGTGAACCATCATTGCGTAATAAAATCGTGAACCAAAACTATAGTCATGATGAAGTCAAACAATGCATGATGCATGGTGTCATAACTTATTTTGACCTTCGGAATTCGAAATTTAAATATATATTGTAGTCGACATAGTAGCGGAAGGTTCACGAAATGGAATCGTTCAGTTTGGGTGAAGAAAATGTCAGGAAATGGTCGGCGAGTTGGGGGCCATCTCCTCTCATGGTCAAACGACGATTGTATTTTTTATTTTCCTTCCTTATGAAGGTCCACTCATTATTACACATGCATTTTGTTCCGTGACAAATTGAACAATGGAAACAATAGACCATTTCATATCCAATATAAATACCGGTAATAGTAGGTTAAGCAGACTCGCTGTTATAAATATAGAGATGAACTCATGAGCTCATTACACTCCCCCTAAACATTATATATAACCTATAACATATATAGAGTAACAAACCTGCAGCGGCTCCAAAACACTGGATACATAACCTAGTATATAAATACAGTTGCGAACTTGCAGCAGCTCGAAAACATTCACAACTAACCTAATATAAATATAGTTGCAATCTCACAGCGGCTCACAAACATTCAATACTAACTTAATATAAATGCATTTGCAAACTCGCAGCGACTCCAAAACATTCAATACTAACCTAATTTGGATCCAGTTGCAAGCTTGCAGCAGCTCCAAAACATTAATTACTAACCTCATATGAATGCAGTTGCAAACTTGCAGCGGTTCCAGAATATAAATTTATAATATGAACTGATTTCATCCTCCCATATGTTTCTAGTGAATACCCAATCGTTTAGCTTAATCCCTGGTTATTTCTGGAAAAATATTGTCTTCTGGGAAAAGTTGATTAGTTGGAGTGGATCACAAAACCACACACCAAGAACCCCCAATCTGCCAAAAACAGTACAGTGTTATATCAAAGTCACACACGACTTCCAGTCCGTGGGTAACAGCAATCATTAATTTGGACTCTCACTCCAGCCGGGGTCATGTTACACCAAAAATATCATATCATCGCCCGTCAAATACCGCGGATGCGTTCATGGCCTAATTTTGCCCAACATGGTAACTCGTGGACTCGTTATGTTGTATTCAGTTATAGGGATCTCGTATACTCTTCGAACATCATCTTAGTATACAGATTATGAACTATTGTCATTCCACAGAAGCCTAATTAGCACGCTAATTGACCACGAATAAATATCAGGCTTGTTCGAACATATTATGGTATATAAATATGTCGAGACGGTGACCAATAAAGACCCCTTTGGCTCCTCATGAAATTGGACGCACCGCTATTGATCGATGAAGTGAATAAACAAATGTCTATAAATAGTTGGAGAATAATCAACTGGAACTCGAAAGGCTGTAAGCAGGTCATCCTCGTGTATGAGAGGATGACTCGCTGTGAGTAAGCTTCTCTTAATATATTGTTTTGAAACTCATAACAGAAAGATTGATAGGTAGCAAACTTGGAGAAAAATAGACATGGTGTTCGTCAATCAGTGAGTTGACTTATTGAGGCCAGAGCAGGAAACGAACGTTCTGTCGGCTATATGTAACAGTTTATTATTGGTCGAACACTTTCTATGAATTTACATAATTACTTTATGTTATTATTGATCGCTGTAATCATAATGGTCGGTTAGGAAATGTAATATTATTATACCAGTATTACATTTCATAATATGATATGATATGATATGACCCAACTTG
>JAUOBX010284171.1:0-11278 GCA_032360705.1 Eupentacta quinquesemita
AATGTGTCATCGACAAGTACTCCATGAGCAATAATCAGTGATATAACAAACTGTTGCAATTTGTTCCCAGTGAAAGTCTAAATCTGGTCACCTACATGTGAAATAACATGTTCTATCATGTTCTAACATGTCTATTTAGCTTTCAGAGGTATGTTTGTCCACCCCAAATACTTGAATACATGTATTGGTATCCAATGTTAACCACACAATGTTGGTTACTTTACCCGTTGCGAGCTCGTCCTAGCTGAATATATCCTAAGCTGGCTGCAATAATACTTTTTTTTTTATTGGGATATTAATAAGACCAAACCGTCTTACCTCAAACACATTTTTCTTTAACACATCCCCACAATAATGTGCTGCATCGACAAATCAATATACTGTATATATGCTGCATCTACAAATAAAATACTTCCACGATGTGTATGTGCACTTCAGGCTTTTCCTATTTGATTCAGGAATACATGCAGGGCAAAGTGCCAGCATGCCAACGAGTATGTGCAATTAATTTGCCAATAATGTAATAATAACGCAATGCGAGTCTGTGAACTATTCTAAAATATATATTCGGAAACACCACATCCTCGCGTGTGAGACATTTTTGAACTCGTCCAGATGTAAGTCACATATTCGTCGAATATTTTACTTACCTGTATGCCTATATTGAAACATGTCTAGACGCTGTCTATATTAACTTCTTCTTTGACCGAGTTCCGTCAGAAACATTACACCGCCTATATATCGGATCTCGTCTGCGGAACATATAACCTACGTCTCCCTGTCTATTGCTTTTGTTCCAGTTATCGATCCCAGGTATATTCGCCATGATCCAATTGCCTGCGAAAGCGAAGACAGTCTGACTTTCCGACCACGTAACAAAATGCCTGTTATAATTTTGCCGATGTGGTATATGAGTGTACAATTTTAGGTTTAATAATAATTAACTGTTGATCTTTGCTGCTTCGTTATTCTATGTATCTGTAATATATGCAACAAAATATATTACTCAATTCATCGAACATATTGTTTGTAAATGTTCATTTCGCTTCTACAGAGTAAATGCAAAGTCGCAGGATACTAGAGAACTAGACAAAATTGCACCTGTAGTAGATTATAAAACCAAGCTAGTTTGAGTATTGCAAAGCACGGTCATACCCATCATGCGTCTATGGGAACCCTATATCTGGTAATTGCTATGATACCATTGCTACCGTAGCAGGTGCCCCATAGGTACTCCAATGTCACGGATGTCGGAGTCTCTGCGAACCTGCCAAAACCCATCATTCCAAACAATATCGAAAAACCTCTCCACGTCGATGAAGTTGTGGAAAGATGGTAGTCAATGGGATATGATGATTACGGTACCTAATACTTCCATAGTCTGTGAATACTGTAACAGGGCCATTATTGACTCCAATTGTACACTGGATTATCACTGTACGTCGTTTAACAAGTGTTACAAACTAGATTAAAAGTGTTCCCATATTGGCATAATTGAATCGAATTGTGACGGAGCGACTTCACGTGGACAGCTGGAACAAGACAGCAGTGGTACTGGGTGGCACAGCCACTACTGCCATGCTAACTATAGAGGGGAATGTTCGACGTTGTCTATTCACGGGAGTGTAATACCTCCGGTTAAACCAGGGGTTATGTATTAGCCTATTGTTCGATAATCCCAATCCCGAGCAATGTTTGCAGATTGAAAGCCATATCAGAAGGCTCAATGTAGATATTTCGTACAGTTTATGGCCATCTTTCTCCAGTCTTCATTCACCCAATGAAATATATAAACCTCGTCTCAGTCGTTCAATTGTCAGTTGAGCACTTGTGTGGAAATATGATTCGCGTTTCCCACGTTCGCATTTTGATTAGAAGAGATGCTGCGAAGCCTAATCCCTATGCTTTCCAACAGCAGTAATCAAATCACTTCACTACTCCCCACTCTGCGCCAGAGAGGCGGCTCATTTGGACAGAGATCAATCGTTAGTCGCTCTTGATTACTGGTTTGTTAAATTAAATCCTCTAGTGTGCATTTACCAACCTAATAACTCTGCGAACTACTTCAGGATTCACGATCACGTCATTCAAGCAAGAGGAAGTGATGGATGTACGAAGTTACCACAATTGGTGGAAACAAGGTTACTCTCAGGAGTACGAATAATGGTATACACATGATAATCCGCCGAGTCGTGCTCGCATTGGACTGATATCAACTTACACGTTCCAAATATCTGTGATACCACACGTTTAGCCATCTATGTTGATAGTGGCACCTTGTCTTCAGAGGTGAACCTTGATTGTATTACAGGCATTACGGCTCCATACACAAGACAGGAAATACTACGATGAAAATACTGCATATCAACTATAAGAATTTAATTTAGGTGAAGTATAGTTAAAGTCAGATAGCGCATCCAATTCGATATAATAGTAATGGAGCATGATATCGCAATGTAACAATGTAATAATGGAACATAACATAACATTGTGAACGGTAGATATTTCTGACTGGCTGACAAATGCGGAGGTATTGCCCCATATTACGAAGACAGAGAATACTTGTATCCTGCCCTACGTCGTCAAGAATTGGCGAATAGTAGTTTGGAACAGTGATACTACCATACTCCCTGTAACGCACATGCAACTTGTTGGGAAACTTCATCAGCTGGCATGATTTTCTTGATTTACTGAACGCAATACCTATTTATACCTGAACAATTACTGCTGCAAGTTGTGGAAGGAGCTCCCGAATGGAATCGAACGTGAAAAGTATTTTATTGACTCCGAGAAAGATCTTTAAAAAGAATTGTGCATGTTAGACTGTAGATATGTTATCGGATCTGTGTTTCATTATTATCAGGCATTCTTTCGTGGTTTGCTAGCCTCAAAATGCATATTATGTTTTCCTAGCTAATTTGAAAGGACGGGAACATCTCCCTCAAATCCGAGCAAAACTCAATTCATGCACTTGTTCTGTCGAATCTTACAGCTAAACATATTTAGACCGTGGGATTGAAGTGCTCTGGAAGAGTCTATCTCATACACCGGCCATACCACGAACGAGGAGATTCGCAGAACTGTCAAACAATAGGTACCCACTATAGTAAGGTGGCCAAAGTGTTTTTGTTTATCGAACCTCGCAAGTGTCGGACACATTTTTTTGTCATTCCCGATATTGGTTTCCATGACGTGCAAGAAGTGGAAAATCGCTGTTGGTACTTTGGCAGCCTTGAGCAATTTGTTTAACGCTGAAAACAATATGGCTTCCAAATCGGTCGAACGTGTAAATTATTTCGCATTCGAAAATCGTTTTGAAGAAATATGGGTGCTTCCTAGCATAATCCAGGATGTTGAAACCTTGGAATAGTCATATTATAGGTCGCGTTGAATACCTGAAAGCCTGGAGGCGCCTAGCGTTACCATGTTACTACATCACTGCACGAGGAAATCCGCACAGCTAGCCTTGATGACATGCGATACTTATACACATTCCGTGGGGAAAATGCGCTAAAACGTGGTCAAAGCGACAACAATAATTCAACTAAGCAATGTCATCGAAAAAGTTAATAAATCCTGATGCACTCACCGCAACACGTGAGTGAGGAAGACGTCATACCCTCGTTCAATTAGCTTTTTCCACGCTAACTCGCGTACATTTTGAAATCGACGATAAACGGTTATAGGCCGGCTATACATAGCTGCGCGCAAGTGTCTAGTCGTCTGTGTACTGGGAAGCTGACCACGTTAGAGTCACACGTTAATGTTCATGTTACTCTTAGCATCAGGTAACATTGAAATTAACTTACCAAAACTAGATTGAACCAGATTATATACAGTGGCATAGACCTTTTTTGCGACAACACAATTGGTGCTACACGTGCGTATAATAACTTACTTGGGATTGGCGCAGTTTTATCTCCTATCTTATTTCAAGGCCAAGTAAAGAAGATCATTCGTTCTGTAATAAGATACTTGCCCCTCATTTGCCTCTCATTCCATCTATATTGCTTGCCCAAACATGCCAAAGTATGTATAGTGTATAGTTCTATGTAAAATGGTAATTGAATAAGTAGAACCTAGGCATGTGTTTCTTAGAGAGCTCCCACAGATTGATCACTCACCTGATCAAGTTCTAAACACTTATTTCACAACATGTCAGTAGTAGCCTTAAGACACTTTCTTGGCCTGGAATACCTTAGTGAAGTAGTGGATGGAATAGTGGTTAATTAAATTTGCATAAGGACTGGAGGACTCGGAAGCCAAGGATTTGGGCTTCGATGCAGCTGACTTGACTAGAGCACTGCCAGTGTGCCTAGACAGCGGGGTGGGGACCAACGACCAAAGTAGGTTTGGGAACATCTTAAGCCCTCCCATGCAGATATCCAATATTTTCGGAGGGGACACCCCTTCCGCCCGCAGGATACGATAGATAAACAGGTCTGGCTATGGCCCAGTTTAATAATGCAATATTTCTAGTTGAGATAAATCTATATGAAGCATATGTATCATGTCTAGATTATGAAATGTGGCTAATGTATTTTCAAACTCCAGGAAGAGGACATATTTTTATTTTGACAAGCCCTTGCTGAGAGCCCTCCTACGGCAAATAATCGAGCATTGATGACCATCCTGTTCTCGGTACCGGCTAGTATTGCTCATATATTAGCATGTAATGTCAAGGATCTTAACATGATAATGCTACATATACATACGTGACACTTTCAAAGTCCCAAGGTAAGAATTGTGTTCTCATAATATGCCTTAGCACGGCCAAAAAAGCGTTCCGTCACGACTGATGATAATATTTTGCCACACATGTATCCGCAAGACTGTTCATCGTTCTCATCAGAAGGTTTCAATATAATCTATGTCACGTGGAAATGTGGAGATGGTGTCTCAAATAATCCGTACAATCATTGAAAACGTCTTTTTCAACTACAACTCTACTGGTGTTGCTTGGCCGTGTCAGAAGGATTTTGGGTAACTAAATAATTAAAACATATTGTCTGGAACGCAGACGTTTACTTGGCATAAACCTGTTATCGCTTCCTTCACTGTAACAAGGAAGGGCACTGAAGCGCACTGCATTCTAGAGAGTAGGTCACATTCAACAAATCCGTGATCCAGGTTTTATTCGTCAGGCAACATAGTGTTGGCATTCAACAGTGTCTACTAAGCTGCAAACGGATATAATAGCTGTTACACTCTCCATGATTGAATTGATCACTAATTCCATGAATTAAATAGGAAGTATATGTTCAGGTATTCACGAAAATACTCCTGAACATATCGTATGTTACACTCTATACTGTTTCTTACCTGCTTGTACACATTTTACCTCTTCAATCTTCAATTTTTATTACATTTTGGGTTTTCCGATATTTCTTTGTCATATCAATTCATATTATAGTGCTCCTGAGCTCGCACATTTTCTGTACCTGTTTTTGGGAACACACCTGACGCAAATTTCCCGGAATTCATCTCGAGGTGGAGATACACGACGAAAGTTTTTACGGAACATTTTCAATCCCTTCATAGAGGAATTGAAGGTAACGAGATGAGATCTCCAGTTATATGTGATGCAGTCATCGTTTTATACATGAGATACCTCTGAATACCTTCAAAAGCGTAGGTAGCGATGAAATATATCACGGAAAAGCATTATTTTTTGCGAAAACCATCGCTGTCAGATATCAGAGCGTAATTTGATATTACCGTGGCATACTGTCTAAGGGCCTTCATAACCGATTTGGTGTTCCTGATTGAGCGTTGGGATAGTTTGCTTCCTCTGAATGATTGGACAAGTCATGTAAAATTACATGCTAATCAATCCGGTCAGATTGCTGTACTGGACACACATGTTCACTACCTATATCAGTTCTCTTAGCGAGATTGTCTGTAATCACAATGTCAATTAGGATTCATCCTAAGGATTTCTAGTTGTTGTATGTGACCTGATCTTAGAGTATGAAGTGACCTCCGTGTTACTCGGTATCAGCAAAGTTCGGTCTCGGCTTTCTCGAAACTCACCCCGTCGAAACTTCATCCTGACAACCCACAACCCCCAACTCTGCCAGACTACCCATGCCAGCAAAAACTGAGGGAAAAATATACACATCAAAATCAACACAGAGGCATGTACGCCGACTGACACACGGATGTTATAGACCCTTAGAGACGTATTTGTCCACTCTGAATACTTGAATACATGATGTAGTGGTATCCAATGGCCTTTGGCCCGACCACATATTGCTAGTTATTTTACCTGTTGTACACTCGTGCTAACCAAATACATCCTAGGCTTCCCCGAAGTAAGTAAGTCTCCATAGAATTGGGAATTACATCTCTCGCACATGAAATTAGTTACAAATAGAGATGATGACAATACTATAATTACATATACACGATAAAGGTAACGACCTCAATATAACTTTCACCACTCTTTAAAGCAAAACAACATTGGAGAAGAGCTGGAAAATTTACGTCAAATAGTGCTAGCGAGTGGACATGCTGTTATAACATTTCATTGTACTTGTCCATACAAGGCAGTCTAAGCTACCGCTACCCACTCCATTCCCACCAGTATGAAGAATACATGGAAAGAGATGATGTGCATCATCCCGAACCAATTGATATTCTGACTGCAGGAGGGAATAACCAGTTCAACTAAAGGTAGAGAATCCCCAATTACTTTTTCAGCTTCCTCAGCTGACATAAATAATTGATCTCGAACTCAACATCGAACACGCATACAACACACCCGTAAATTTAAAACGGACATGTAGTTACGGAGTATAAAGAACAGACTGTCTTCGTTCCCGCAGGCTTGAATCGGATCATGGCAAATACCTCTGGAATCGATAACTGGAACAAAGGCGGTAGACAGAGAGAAGTAGAGTAATGTGTTCAGCAGATGAAATCCGATATATAGACGGTATAATGTACCTGATGGTATTCGATGAGAGAAGAAGTCAATATAGACAGCGTCTAGACAAGTAATATAACCCTAAAGGTGAGTATATTATTCGAATCATAGGTGGCTAACATCTGGACGAGGTTTCGAACACTCACACGTGGTTATTCCGTTTTTTTAACTTCAAAGAGTTCGAAGAATTTATATATTTCAGCTGCAGATTCCATTTCATGATATCTTCATGTTATGGTTTATATCAGTGAATGTTCACTTACTCATTTACTTACCTCGTCAAACTAGTACACTGGAAGGTAGGACTTGTATCCTGGCGTCGTCGACAATTGGCGAATAGTTTATTTAGAACAGGTATATACCCACAACTAAACCACACATGCCCCCTATGAGGGAACCTCAGCAGCTGACATGATTCTTTCCTTCATTTATAAAACGTTATACCTATTGTGGCCGTGGCTAGTGACTAACACCAACGCATAGGGCTCGAAGGCAGGAATCCTGGTTAGATCTGCACAGACAGCAAAAACACGAGTTGAACCCGCTTTAAAATAACAAAAACATCTCCAAATCCAAGCTGAACCTCATTTATGCACCTGTTCAGTCGATCTTCGTGTAAACCTGTTAGTCAATGACTCTTACAGCCACACTTTTTTCAGGTAGATTTTAGGTTGTGGAAATGAGGTGCTTCTTCAAAATACCATAAATGCTGCGCGCCTACGACCAGTAGGCAGTGAGCAGCAGGCAGTAATACATATTCAGTACGTTATATGTGTATATGTACTTCACTGCAACAACAACAATACCAACAGCATTTGACATATAGTCGTATCTTTCGTTGTCATAGCTTGTGACTTTCGAGAAAGAGAACTCGTTTAAGAGTGACCTAAGACAAACGAACGTGATCCAATCAAATACACTGGTCAATTAATAGGATGCACAATATACTGCTGACAAAGTTGGTATTAACCAAATTTGGTAGTGCTTGGATAGAGATTGTGAACACCGTTAACGAAATAGTGACATTATGGATTATATGTTTGGCAGCTAATCATATTGAGTAAGTGCATATATGTTCTCCTCACATATTACATAGGCTTTTTACCTTGTGTGATTGTTCAATTTGCCTACAAATAGAACACATTATGTACAATCGAGTGAGCATTATGTAAATATGTATGATAAATAATTTTCTGCCATTCGTCTCAAAGTCAATATCGGTCCGGTCTCATCTGTGTCGTCCACATGTCAATTGTTACAAAACGATGTCACCACAGTTAGACCAAAATCCAACCATATCGAATTTTGGTCGAACGCACTTGTGTTACCCAGAGTCGTATAATTTACATTTGGACCACGGAATAATCACCTAATTGATGCCAGTAACATCTATTCTATATGTTCATCTTCAATGATATGGTATACCATTGTCCCCATGTGCTATTTTCGGGGAAAAATCACATGCGCAAGAGAGTGCGCTATCAATAGGGCTCCTGTAGGTTTCTACAGGCTTCGACAAAGATGATGGGACACTACAGATCCGTGGCACTACAGTAGTGCGAAATCGGGGAACTGAAACCCCCACACCACTTTCAATGTTGCGCCAAACAAACGCGTTGACAAATACCGACATTGAATGGGGTAGCGGGAGTGTCGCATGTATTTTTGACGAAGATTGTAGCCAATATTCACCTATAAATACTGTATATGCTACTGTACGCAGTTACTTTGGTTGAAAAACAGGAAACTCCCGCTCCTCCACGATCTCAGAAAGTAGTCAGATCCTTGGGTTCACTGACCATCCGTCGGTTGGGGAGGTAAAGTGGCGGTCCTAAGAGCAGGTTGTAATTAAAAAAAATAACACTCTTGTCTTGATATCATATTAGCACTAGTCGAAAAGAGAAGGCGCGTTTTCGCCAGTTTTCATCCACAACCAGGGTTTTTCGATAAGCCTTCAATGGCTTCCTGAACCTGTAGCAATCAAATCAAATCAAAATCATCCTGGGTGGCTTAGCCTAACTTATCAATGAGTATTGAAAACGTTGATATCAATATACAGCTAACATACCTTTCCATAAATATATAAAATACATGTTCATATGCACCGCATATCGTGCTGAAGGAAAAATCGTCCGATGTAAGCAACTATCAGACTATGATTTCCCGGAATCTGCTAACTTTATACAGACATCACTTGACTCCGGTCGGGTAACGTGATTTACAACCCTGTCTAATATGAGGATCCTGCAATAATTTGCAGAATTATTAGGTTGCTAAGTTCACACTACATCATTTAATTTGGACAACTGGTAATCAAGAGCAACAAATCTTCTCTGTCACGGGGTGCGTCATTTAATCAATTACCGCGGTTGGCAAGCAACGGGGTTGCACTCCGAAGCAACTGTTCTAATTACAATAGATGTTCTTCAAAACGCAGGTGGTAGATAACCTCATAGTCCATGGATTGTGAACAGATACTACTACTGAACTAGTTCTTTGCTAGTTCTTTGAAACCATATTTGAACATAATATTGTCAAAAATTTGTTTCCCCCTATCGTCGATCTTTCTCTTCTGAATAACGGCTATGACTTTTTCGATAGTCCTCCTTTGTTATTTACACCTCAGAATTGTTGGGGTAAATATGATCGATCATTGCCAACTGTTTGATGATAATACATTTTCTATATTGAATGTGCGTTAAATTACATTCCAAGTATGACATTGACGGATCGATAATTGAAGTCGTTGATCTCCTACACGGCCTCTCAAAGTAACTTCAAGGACACGTTCAGAGGCCACAGTGGATGGGAGCATTGTTATTTCTCTTTGGTTCGAGTGATTCATATGGAATATATGTGGAGGAAATGTAGCATTGTATGGAATTCGTGTTTGTATACATGCCAAAAATGTATTTACTGTTCTTCAAATGCTACAAATACCATGAACCATTTTCATAAATGTGGTGTTTTGAATATACATCGTGTTTTCAGTATTACTTACATATTAGCATGTACTAAAATGTGTTTGACAACATGTGTTGTTACTGATGAGGATCTAGACCTTGCCTCTGTACCCGTTAGTCCGATGCAATAATTGGAATGGGCATCCCACTTTTTGCAGAACCCATAATCCGGCCCGAAACTCCAGAAAGGCATATTGTTTTCGGTCGAGGTTATGAATTGTGAATGTGATACTTTGATATAAAGTGCCTGGTGGATCTAGCTAGACCTTGCCTCTGTATCCGTTAGTCCAATGCAATAATTGGAATGGGCATTCCACTTTTTGCAGAACCCATAATCCAGCATAAAAACTCCAGAAAGGCATAGTTGTTTTCGTCCGAGGTTATGAGTTTTATATGTGATACTGTGATATAAAGTGCACATAAACAATTCATTATTTATCGTACAATGATTATATTGGTACATTTCAACGCATTGCAAGCAACTGTTTATACACTGGTTCCTCTCCATATTACTCAATATTCATCATCATATCAGGTAGAATGGATCTGTTCATCGGAGGTCTGCATCTCTAACCCAGAGAAGGACATGCCTGGATCTCAAATTTGAAAATGAGGCCTCCACGGTTTGGGGTAGGTTTTATGTGAAATGTGTGTAACCTGAGCACCACCTACTCGGGACATTGCTGATGAATGTCATCGTAATATCAAGGGTCGTAACATGTTGAAGCCACATATACATTCGCGAAAATGTCGAACTACTCTCGTCAATGTAGGTTCAAGGTGAGAAATGTTTTTTTTATATAATATGCCTTCTCACGATAAAGTTAATTCTCAAATCCCTGTTAGGAAGACACCTTTGCTCATCGACTGATGATATTATTTTGCCACATACTTGTCCGCAAGAATTTCCATCACTCACATCAGAATATTTGAACACACGTGGTGTCACGATCTATCTTCCCACTGGACATTAAAGATTCGTTGATACTATGCTTGGTTGCCTACAAGGTAAATGATATCTGAAACTGTCAATGTGTCGGATAATATGCTATAAAGATGGTGTCTCAAATATTCATTAGGTTCACTTTACATTCTAATTCCCATCAAACTGTGACAGACAATGGCTTGGGACATTAACTATACGAGAACTTGGGTGAACGTCAGGTGAAAACTCTGACATACTTCATTGGGTCCATACGTCTATACGAGTTAGAACGATACCCTATGTCACAGCAGTACGGTATTCACCTGGCTCACGCTTGGTGCATTGTGCTGTGAACGGCGTTGTGCTGGGATACATAGGCCAGTGTGATTTCCCTAAGATACAAGCTCGTTTCACAACAGGGGGGGGGGGGGGGGGGGGGGGGGGGGGGGCGGGGGGGGGGGG
>JAUOBX010284282.1:0-17408 GCA_032360705.1 Eupentacta quinquesemita
GGCCGGTAGAACCGACGACCGCCAGGAGTTGTCTAGTTTTTACTACGTCCTGTCACCCGTGCGTGAGTCAGTGACGAACATCGCGTCTGTTTTAAACAGTATGCCCACTGTAGCTATCCCCAGTACTATTTTTCACGGAGGCGACTCCCCTGCAGAACAATTTGAAGTGGCACATGTGAAGGTTTCTGATTGCTGGATCCGCTGTACCAGCGATGATTACTGATGTAAATTCTCCTCAGGAATAATTCCCGAGGTTAACTAACCCATCAACGACCCCATCTACTCTTGAAACTGAACTTTTTGGGTAATAGTGTAACCCTACTTTACTTACTGTCCCACTGTGTGTTTGGTCAGGGACAGGTAAAGGTGACTCACAGAAACTCCAAGTCCTACAAAACCGTGCGATTCGAGCAATTGTCATGGCTGATTTCCAGGCAAGCACCTCACCGTTATATCTGTATATGCTCAGCTACATATTCTCAAAGTTGTCGACATCATCTCCCACGGTACTGCCGTTTTCACATACATATATACACGAGTCAGAATGGCCTATTACCCTCAAAGAGTCAAAGTTCAGCACATTTTATAGGCACAACCAATCCGTACATCATTACAATACTATATACATGTTGACGACATTGGTATTCGCACAATGAACTCCTCCAACTACGAAAAAAACCTAAAATATGGATCAACCCAGATATGGAATAATTTACCGATTTAATTTTTGCATATGATCTTTTGTGTGTATATTGGCCTATCATCCTCGTGTTTGTATCATTCCGTGCGTATATTATTTTTTGCACAAACAGCGCTTGTATGTGTGTGTATATCAGCTTAGTGTGTGTATCATTTTTTTACTGCATATGAATTATTGTACTGCATATGAACTATTGTGATGCATACTATTGTATGTGTGCATCATATTCCGTGTGTATCATCTTTTGTTCTGCATATCAAATGTCGATATATACACAAACACAATTACACAAATTTGGTATAGGCCTACACACACAAACCTTATTTAATGCACAAACGGCGTTCCACACAAGTCAGTTGCGTCGAAAAATTCAAGATGGCTGGCGGGGGTTTCGTATGGTGCGGGAATAAAAGTTGGGATCTCAAAACGGTCGCCATGTCCCAAAACACGTGAATATGCGATAAAATCAGTTTCGCCCAAACCCAAGGTGGCCGCCATCAGGGCGGTGCGCGACGCCCACTGGCAAACACATTCGAGATTTCTGAAGAGCGGACATGTGTGTCTTGTTCCCTGTCAATCGCATGTACGATTTCAAAGTTATCCGCGACCGTGACGACCGGACGAAAGAACGTATGGGGAGACATGATGACTGATTGAGCTGCTCGGTCGCAGCGAAAAAATAACATTAACTTTGCACCGAGCAGGTATTCCTCTTCCCCGCGTTATGCCATATAAAACATTACATTATAATAGATATAACCTTTATACCTTCACCGTCTTCTTGCAGACAGTTGGTTTAAGATCACAGTGGGATACGGTTCTAATCGAAAGGTATTATAATCTTCGATATATCGTTACTCTGGACGTTGATGAGAAGGAGTAGGTGAGGATATGCCAGTGTTTATTTACTCCAACTGGTGTAGCGCCTCTGAGTGAAAACACAGTCTAAAAATATGCTTAGCAATTGAACACTTCTCTAAACCATGTTTTGTTCCCCATTTGGGCTCGGACGCGTTTGAATATTCGGTATGCCTAGTCTCAGCCCAGAAACAAGACGCAATTTGAACGGATGTTAATGTTTAATTCCTCAACATGCTTAGAACTCAAGCGTGTTCCCAAAAAGTAGGGGAGCGTGTTTAGGAAAGTGTTCAATTGTTTAACATATGGGTTAAAATTAACATTCTTGGTCACCTGTCGAACTTAATCCCAATTTCAATCCCTAGGGGGCCTACAGTACTTACCAAAAAGTGTTGGTGTTAACATCACCGAAATAAGACAAAGGTGAAACATCGCATCGACAAAACAGCAAATGTCAGTTATATAAATGTCATAAACTTGAGTCGTATAATGACGTTGGATCAAGCTAAGCGACAGCAAAATGATCAAGGGTTACGTTTCTGACACTTCATATACCAGTAGCATTCCAGTCACCAGTCACTGCCAGGATGTCAGTCTGTTCACGATGCAGATGTATGAAGTCATCAAGTTCACCGTGGAAAGCTTCCATTTCTTCTTTGGTCGAGTTTGTGGTGGGTGCATAAACAGAGATGAAGAGCAGGGTGCCTTGCATCAGACGGTATCTAGCTGCCATCAGACGGTCAGAGATCTGCCAGCAATTAGTCATAGCTCTGTAGGCTCGTGGTAACATCGAAATGCCTACTCCAAGCTTGACCTGGCCTCCTGACATGATCAAACAACCACTGAGACCCTCTTGATTACCGATGTTGTGTGTTTCACTCCGACCGTTGATATCATATCTGTAGTCAGACAGCGACAGTTCCAGATGCTCATCGCCGAGAGCTGGGGGTCTGGAGTGTTCGAATGTCCCAGCACCCGATAGAAAAAAAGCTGCAGGAGTAAAGGCTGGTCTTGCACCGTCGGCACATCACCGTTCGTGGTCGACTTTGAGTGATGAGCATCATCATGACAAGGCGTCATCGCCGATACAGCTTCATCCCAAGTTACATTTACCCGCTCATTCAACCTTGGGGTCCCAGTGAGAAGAAGGTTATAGATTATCGTTCAAGGAGTGGAAGTCATCGATGGCAAAAGTCTTGAATTATTATCAGGTGAAGTGTAATGTGGATCGTCACCAGTGTGTTCCACATCGCAGTTATCATACTAGTCCAGTGTCCGCAATTGTTGACCGGAACGAGCCAGTTCATCCGCATGTCAGCCAGTCGACGTGTTGGAGACACCGTTGACCGAAAACGCGTCAGTTCTTCCGATTTTTTTAGTCAAATTTGATATAATTTGAACCAATATTGAACCCAGAAGTACGGGTCGGTGCCCTCGTGACCCAGGTGTATCTAAAGTGTATACTGAAATAATTATATCAAAATCGCTCAATTTTTTACAAGGATATGATGCTCAATAATGGCCATCTTCTATGAATTAGTGCCATGTTTTTTTGAACAGTTCATGTTCCGAGTATATTCATAACTAAGCCCACATTCTGCTGGTAAAAACAACCAGAATAACGTGGTTGATATTTACACCTGGAACTCACTGTAAACGGCCAATTGAGATCCCCAAGTTTATTTACCAGTTTAGAATTGATAATGGTACATTTATATTAGCAGCTGAAATAAAAAGTATAACGTCCATCTGATAATGTGTTCTGCCGGAACGACACTTCGTATCGATAATTTGTTTTATACCTGACTATTTTGAAGCAGTTTTAGACAACCCGGGGTACGAAAATAAGAAATTATAGGCTTGCACGAGTTACATCATGTGCGTATGTATGAACTGGAGTAGCCTACATCGTATTAGGAAATAGAGAAACAGTTATATGGAAACAAGGGCGAGTTTGACTAATTATAATATATCTGTTTACTATCAATCGTCCGCATGGTTTCAAAACGGAATACAAAATCAAAATGGTGTGAACTTGCATCAAGTGCACATGTGTACATTTCGCAAATGAGCTGAGGGAATAGGGGCCAAGGGGCAGGTTTGAAAAATGATATATTTGATACGTGACAATTAATAACTAACTGTTTGCTTAATATAATATCAGTTTGTGAGATAACGTTTGTGAGATCTCCGCAGAGTGACCCGAAGCTTGTCTTTTGCTGCCAAAGTTTGTTCCTAGTCGATCCCGATTCATTACATTGATTAATTGTGTGAACAATTAGTACACTCTATTAGTAATGCGTTGTTATAGAAGATAGTATTCAGAGTTCTATATTTCTGTCAGCCTACTATTCTACTATCTCTTGTTTCTCACCTAAATCAAGAATGAACTAATATACGCGAGGAAAAAACGCAATGCATGGCGTCTGATGTGCGCTTTCTCATCCCTTCCCAGTGATGCTATGCATGTCGGAGTGAATTAGGTTATGGTAAATTATTCAACAAATCATCTTGTCAGGGCAATATGCTGTTGCCTAAAATTGTGAGTGTAGGTTGGAATGGCCTGTTTCCAGAGAATAGCCAACCGGTAATACACCGCCTAATTACTGCCTATACACAGTGGGTGATCATGAAATAGTAGATAGTAAACATAGTGAATGAATAGTGTCAACTGCCGATATTGCATCAGCTGATTACACCGAAATCAGTAGATAAGACGATATATGGTAACGAACAGAGGAACTGGTATACACGATTAAACACGCGAATGAACAATTCTCTTACACTAAAAAAACGCGGGGAAAGTCTAAACATGACTGGGATTGGAACAGATTCGTGTGTATAACAATTCCTGAACACGTTCAGCATTTAGGCAATTCACAGAAGTGGAGGCAAAAAAAAGTGTTCGAAAAGAGCGTGACAACTGAACACTGCTTTCAGTGCGTATATGTCTCGTTCCAGTGATTTCCACTCATTGCCATTATAAATTGCAAGAAGAAACTTCAGTGTTAGCGGTGCAATTCGCCGCCGTATCTATCTTTTCCAGTCACCGATGCAGGCGTGTGGCGTAGTTAGACAGCTTTAGTCATACTATAGTCATGCATCTATATGATGTTCTGCATAACATTACGATAGGATCAGAGACGAACCCCGAGGGAAACTGAATAAAATCGTGTTTTTCCATTGATGCTGCGCTAAGCAGTGTTACTGCATGCTGAGTCACAGCTTTATTTTTGTAGTACCGATTACTTCGTTCAGGATTCTACGTGAGGTTTTCAATTCCAAACTGAAACTCGCCATACAGACTTGACAGGGGCGTATATACATGCATTTCCAGGCTGGGGGGGGGGGGGGGGGGGGGGGTGGGGTGAACCATTTTGGGACGGACAATATTTTTTGAGACCGACACTCATTGACGTACGGCGATGTGTCTAAGGACAGTAGTACGGACAGTTAACAGGTAGTATCTCACCGTATACGTGAATAATAGCCTATTATAGTTATAATTGAATGTTAGTCAGTTAGGTATGTGTGCGATTTTTTTTCTGAGAAAAATCCAGTGTTTACTACCATAATTCATAGTGCGACTGCGCGGCATACACTGTGAACTGTTTTAGCGACAGTACATGCAGGAGGTCGGACATATTACTCAAAGAGGGGCGTAGATACCCCCAATGCACTGACGTGAACGTCCACATGTGCGCGTGCAAGCATCTCTTCTTTTGAGAAATTGTCTACCATCCCATTACACCAACCCCATCTGTATTGGTGAATGGTGACTTACGATTAAACACAAATAAGCGACCACATTCAGGCAAGTGTGCCCATCGATCTACAATCTTCCGACGTATAAACCGAATAACTAACCGAGGCTGCATGTATTCGTCTAAATCACTACAACAAATATGTAAAAACTGTGCGCTGACCTTCGTTCAGTCGTAAGTAGATCTAATAGTATTCCGTAGATGAAAATGTTCAGTAGGAGGACCACAACATTCTCAAATTAAAGAATCTCCTCTTCAGTAGGCAATCATCATGTTATTCTGAGGCTGCCTTAAGTTGTGCAAACCGTGTCAGTCTGTGTGGATATAGCCTAGGCTATATCAGATGCAAGCATGCTATGGCGAGAAGCAAGAAAGTCCACAATAATGTAATGCCGGTGTCACTCCAGCATTACCATTTGTTTTATTTCAAGCTACTGACAAAATAGGCAAATTTCATGTATATATTCGGTATCAAACCAAAGTGGTTACACTATGACAACGCGCTCATCTTTGCGAAGTTTACAAATCTGTGTCAGGTCATATACTTTATGGGGAATTCCGTGCAACGGATCTGGATGAAATGGCGCTATTCAACTATCGTCGGTCTCATCGGAAAGTTTGAGTAACCGCCCCAAATTTTGACGGAACAGAACACAGACAGAATGAATTTCTAAGTCAAGTTATAGTTTGCGACCGATATTTTGCCGCTCAGAGACAGACCACACCCCCTGTATTTACGCTCCTGAGACCTGACCAGAGCTAGTGTCAAGTGGACATGGTTATACTGGGAACTTAATCAAACGGTGTACCCACGTCTATCAATTACGTTTGTCAAGGTGACACATTGGATCGAGTTCATAGAGTCCATAGAACCCTATTGCACAACGACGACAACCTGACGGCAAACACTTGCCAGGTGGTTCTATTTGCGCATCACGTCACCACACTAGTTGGTTGTTGGTTGCGAACTTCGATATTTACAGTATGATAACAATACGGTCTGGCTATTGAATAATGCATAGCACCTGTTTTTCGCGGTCCACAGATTCGCCTACGATATTAACTAGAACAAAACAAACAAAAAACATGTGGCTGGGGTTGTAGTGCGTGGGGAAGAGGGACGGTTCAGTTTGTGGATGTGTCGTGTTCATGGAGTAGGAGGGATCTTTCCGGTAAGGATAGTCTCCATCAAAGTTGTGAGGGGAAGACAGTGTCCGGCAAGCTGGTTAACTTCTGAGTGGAAGGAATGTCAAACTAGGTTATGGGGCGAGGGTATCAGGATGAGATAGTGATACGGATTTTTTTCCAGAAGTATGCTCATCCACGTAGTGGTAGGACAGCAGCAGAACTACATGTTCGTCCATGCTAATCTAAGACAATAGTCAAAAGAACTCATATGTTGATATCATTTACAGAAGGTATAACAATGTAGTTTCAGTCCAAGATAGTCTCGCTCGCAAAATCAATTTCATACTACTTAACTATACACCCAAACTTGTCAGAATCTGAACAGGTACAAAGATACAATCAGTGACATTCTCAACTGTACTTTAATAAACCTTGTGGATGTTGACAACTGACCACATGTTGCCTTGCAAGCGAGCGATTACCAATTGTTGGATGCGCCAGTTGTTACCCCCAGGCATCTCCACGCATCATAACCATACTCGTTTTTCATCCTACAAGAGAGTGATCATCATTGCTTCCTTTGTGCTCATTATCTGAATGCTAACTTCAGCAACATAAATGATAATAGAACATTTCTGCGGGCTTGGAAATCTGACTGGAACCACTTAGTCCAAGCCAGGGCCCCAGACCGAACCTGGTCAATACACACATGATTCACGCAATCAGACAATGCTCATGAGTGGTGATTTTGTCAAAACATCTTCACCGCTTAGAGAATCGAACGTTGATGTGGGGTTTTCGAATATTGATGGGGAATGATGGGGAGGGGCATGTCCCCCTTCCCATCGACGTCTATACTCTCACATGTGACTGCACATGGACCGCATTATTTTACTCATAGTCCATTCTGAGATATAAACCTCAAGTTTGTCGAACATGGTACATCCGTGCAGCTCGGGTATACGTGGTGAGCTTATACAAACTTACAAAGGCACGTACCGTTATTGACATTGTCAATAAATTAGGTTAATAATTGAGGCTATAATCACGTTTTATCTCACGTGTACAGCAATCTCGCCAGCTGGTACACCCTGCCCTGCCTGGCAGCGCCTGGTGCGGTGAATATTTTTTAGCTCGTTCATGTGAGTACGAATACCTAATTGAATGTGTGTGTCGTAGACCGGATCATATATTCTCTATCATTGCTAGGAAGTGGGCGAATGACATTCTGTCTCAATACAGTGTCGTTTCACCATCTGTTGTATATATATTTGATTTGGAAAACATTGTTGTGAAATTCCATATTAGTCCAAGCAGGAAAAGTGTCAAGTTCCAACAGTTTTTATCATCGACATGATGTATTCTTGACGGGTTGACTGCACGGTAAACTGTTTGAAGCTCATACAGGTACAGTATAACAGCTTAAGCTGATCTAGTATCTGAGCTGAGTGTGGTGGTCGGTCAAGGCAGTGAGGCATTAAACTTGATTTTCAGGAGCTGCGAGTTGTATCGTTTGGCAAAGTCCTTCATTAAAATACTTAGAATAGGTCATTTGCTTGTAATAACTACACCCTCTTCTTCACATTGCGGACATGCAGCAGAGGCAATAGATTCACCTTGTTGCGAGTTCAGGTGAGGTTCCACAGATATAGTTTCTGAATATACATTACTGCTGGGTCGGTAATCCATTGATGGGGATAACACGATGATGAGACGAGTTATGAATTACCACTCCCATTGACCAGGATATCATTTGAATATGTTGATATGATGCGAAGTTTTCTTCTTGCATGATTGCTCACATATAACTAACTATTCAATGATGTGCGTAACCAAACCATGGTCATTTTCGTCGATCACTTTGCCGTCTGTCTGTGTGTGTGTGTGTACATGTGTATTTGTCTGCCATGTATATGAGTGTGTATGTTCCTTCTCGTCTCGCCTGAACAACGTTCAGGGAGGGACTTAGTGATCACTTTGTCGCGCGTTAGTGTGTGTATGTGTGTGTGTATGTATATGTCCTGATCTCTCATTAACGCGATATCTCTCGAACGGTAGTTGGGAGTAGGCTACTAAAATTGATCAGATTTCGTGCATGAAAATTATTATTCAAGTTGGTTAATCGGCCAATTGTATGTTAACTCCTTTCTTACTCGTCAGCACGATTGCAACAAAACCATAGGAGCAACGGTGATGTAGACTGGCATAATTAGGCGCGATGGTGTTGGCACGAATTTATCAGTTTCTCAGCATGGAAATATGGTAATTATTCAGTCTAATTTGCATAATTGATTCGATTTTTTTCAGATCCTTCAAAACTTGGTGGATATGGTCTACTATTAGTCTCGTGAGGTATGACAGCAAAGACGAGGTCACCAGAGGTAATTTAACGTAAGTAATTTGAATGAATAATATGATTTTCATGATACCTGTTTTAATGATGTTCTCGGATAATATTTTTGTGTCTGTTTGCAGATGACAATGTCATATTCCGAACGTAACAAGCCATGTTTTAACCCCATATAAACTTGTTGTGATAAGTTTTAGGGCTTTGCGCTAAATTTCAATTATTGGGGATAAAAGAAGAATACCTGTCAGCTGCTCCAAGTTCACGAAAGATAATTGTCGTTCGTCTAATCGCCAATCAAGATGAAACTGTACGCCGTAGTTCGAAGATCCGGTGAGAATAATTCAACACTGCACTCGATGATGGTGTTGCCAGCCCGTGGTTTTCAGCTTTGCGAGTGTCGGCGGCGGTGATTCGCTAACCCGGTACAAGCTAGGCTAAATATTCAATAGCAGACTGGAGCGCGGATAAAATGGCTATTATATTCTCTAACGGACTACATTTCTATACGGCTAATAAGTAATATTGTTACTTGGACTGATAACTCAGAGATGAATGAGATTAAGACTGACTATACAACTGCAGCCTAGAAACTATAGGAAAAGACTGTAGTCTGTGGGGAGCGTGAACGAAGTTCGACGGTAGGAATAATTCAGGAGCGAGCCGGGCGCAGATCCGTTAACTTAGGAAGTGGGAACCGACCGAGACCTCGTTTCAGAATCGACAAATAGTGAGCCCTGAATTCTAGAATAGGGCGACCCGTCATATCGGCTGATGTTTCCGGAAATGAGCAATATACTACAAAGTTACCAGATGACAAGAGTTTTTGGTTGGCTAATTGTTGTTAGAGTGTTCATAGAGTTCTGTGAAAATTTTCTTGGGGGTTGGTGGGTCGAACAACATCTTTTAATAGGGTCAGAATGTCAATGGTCGAGGTCATGAGGTTGAAAGTAAATTTTTTGAGAATGTGTTAACTAGGAGTGACGGGGTGAATTTTTTTGAAGTGTCAATTTGTTGATATGTGGTAGAGCTCTGTGTGCTACATAGGCGAAACCAACTCCCACTTCAATCGGACACCTGGTTTCAGAGTAACAATGGGTCACAGGTCAGTTGTAATACCTTTTTGGCAATAGCATTGGGTGCGGTCATTGAAATACATATTGCTTTTGAAACCACGTTCACATACAAATAGAGGGTAACATATTTCATAAAGAACGACATCTCATCAAATGTCATTGAAGGTCACTTATAGGCTGAAAGCTGCGAAATGATACAATAACTCTGTCGGATATTCCCGTTATTGTAGGACACGGTGCATGTCATCAAGAGTAGCATTTCCCTGAGAAAACATTATATCATCGAACGTCATTTAACGTCACTCATAGATCACGAACAAAATCCGGAATATTTGAAGGAACAATTACTCTGATGGGCGAAGTCCTACATGCTCGATCGTTTGGGACTAGATGCAAATAGTGTCAGTGAACTTTTTCAAACATAACGGCCATTAAAGGTCACCGAGGGGTTAAAAGGTAGTTTTCAGCTGTAGACCGAGGACCGTATGTCTGCCAAGGTTGGCAGGTGCGCCATTGCGATCCATTAGTTCACCCGCATCTCTGTGACCCTCAACCCCAATTTCACCTCCGGTGACATTTACTGCATTTTATGCCGGATCATATTTTTGTGGCCATTGTCGGATGTCAATGGCACCTCCCGATCAAAGCAAGTCATGATTTGACCCTATGTGACCTGTGTGTGCATACTAATCGAAGGTAAAAGCTGTTAGTTTATAAGAGAGGCAGAGCAGTCAGGTGCTCATTGAGACTTGTTATGTTTCTTGGAGTCACTAGATCGAGCAACCTCTAATAATGAGGTCGAATTATCGAAATAAATTAATTTGAATTAGCTACCCAAAACTATACCTCTCTTACCAGCTCACCAGATTAGAGTGGCTAGGAGAAAATATACTGCAACATACAAAAACCTATGATCGTGTAATTGGCGAGACTTGCGACTCGCGAACTTGTTTGCATGGAGAACCTGAACCATGAATTCGCACGAAGCTGGAAGATATTTAAGGTCAACAAAGGGCAAAGCCTTGTAAACTTGACTGAAGTAGACAATGGCGTTGTAGGTTCATATTGATCGAGTGAATTGGCAACATGTGACCGTAAAGGCTAAGATGGCTCATACTTAGTATGTAGGTTGCTTTTATGGAGTACCTGATCCATGATTTTGCACAAAGCTGGAAGATATTCGGGGTCAACAAAGGTCAAAGTCCAACGTGACAGATGGAGGCAAATGTGTAGAAGATTCATATCTACTGTGTTAGTCAACAACATTTTCATGTGACTGTAAAGGTTTGGAGGGTTTATACTTGGTAAATTTGATAACCTTGTAAATACGACTGTTAATGGTAAATGCTCAGATGAGGTAATCGCCACAAAATCATGTTCCTGTGAATGTGTTGTGGTTCATACACCTGATTTGGTGTCATGGACACGAGCCACATCAATCCGATCGAGGCTAAGATTATATAAGGCCAACAGAGGATATCGTCTGAAAAAATTGTGATCATGAGTGTTTAAACCATCATCTTAGTGATGAATGGACTAAACTTGGTCCGGAAAAAAATTGCGGTAATCTCGAAGTCAGCGGAAATCAAATTTGTGAAAATGTCCTAACTTTGTTCGATACGAACGAAACTTTGTGGATGTGGTCCATTATCAGTTCCCGACATGGCCGTAATTTCAAGGTCCCTAAAAGTCAAATTCATATGATTCATGCAAATATTCGGAGTTGGGGAGATCCTAACGAAACCTAGTTGAATGGAGATCACATTTCTTCCCGGAAGAAATTAGGGTCATCAGAAGTCCACTTTTCCTATGTTATGAGAGATGAGGTTTTAGGTTCCCTAAATTTGAACGAAATTAATATGTGACTGTGTGCAGTCTAGTGCTTGATGAAAAAATACACAAATGTTTGCCAGATCTTACTAATACAATTTTGATGACATGTGCTGCATTGACGACTGATCGCTCAAAAGTGAGGATATACATGTTAGCGATTTACCTATTAACCGTTGTCCAGTTAATATTGGGTACCAACGTTACATATGGGATGTTCAGGAACTTGAGATCCGAGACCATCTGGTGGGCGGTTCCTGCCATTTTTTGAAAATATATCCTAGACGAGGAATCGGACGATCATGAAATACGTCCAGAATGCTTGATTAGAAATGTAGGTTTCCTACGGGTGCAAGTATTTCCCTATATTGGTGTAGACAATGACTCCTGGTTTTTGTAGACGTTGAAGGTCACAGATAACAAGTCTGAAAAGAACTACTGAGATTTCTTGTTTCAATAGCAGGATGTGTGCAACATTTCGGGCTGCTGTTTCGAACTGCCGCCCTGTTGTGTGCTGACAGCTTGACATATATGTCAAGTGGCCGTGGTGTAGTGGTTAGTCCACTCGCCTCGCACGCTGAAGGTTGCGGGTTCGAGTCTCGGCTCGGACGTTTAATCTGAAGCGCTCCTCCTGTCAACCCATCAGTAAAATGGGGACCCGTGAAGTACCTGAGTACAACCGGCGCTGATATATATACTGCTGCCACATACTCTCCGTGAATATCGGAGTGCGTACCTGGTTCCAATGAGCGGGGGTTATGTTGTAAAAGCGCCTTGATCAGTTGTTAACTGGATATGAGCGCTATATAAGACTCATCATTATTAATATTAATATACGTGGTCACAGAATACGGCGCCCAGCAGACCTGTCCCAGTATTTTCCTCTCAATCATCATCGCATTAATTCCATTAATTATACCGGAACACTACTTCAGTAAATATATGTATGTCATCGGTATCTCATATCTCTGCGTTGAACAGCACCCATTGGTTTCCATATTCAGTGTTCGATATTTCCGTTTGATATCTTCCCTTGCTTGAAATCGTTCCTACGAGGTATGTGAAATCATTTACTTGTATGACAAGGTTCATGTCTTCAGATATATCGATAACTTATACCTCTGTTCCGGCAATGTTGATATTGAGGCCAAGGTCAGTGCTCTTCTCAGCAACATCAATAACAATAAATAGTCTTATATAGTGCTGAATCCAGCCCACGGCTGCTCAAAGTGCATAATGAATGAAGGGAATACCACAAAAAACCAAAAGAGAAAGCAGCCTAGTAATACTGTGCGAAAGCAGCCTAGTAATACTGCTCCTGAATTGATCGATGGAGACCATGGACCTAAGCTCCACTGAGAGTGAATTCCAGAGCCGTTGGATGGTACACTGGAAACTGCTGTCACCGAAAGCTTTAGTCATTCAATCAGCATTGTTCACTGGCGTCAGGCGTCTGGCGTCAGGTGTTTTGGAGGTCAGGGCGGTGTCGTCAGCAAAACAAAGGTTTGTGATGTTCTCTCCTTAGATTTTGACCCAATTCGGAGTTTCGTTGATGACATACAACATCACTAGTTCAAGCATCAAGCTGAAAATCTGGGTGAAAATAACACGACCTTGCTCTACTTCAACAGTTCAACAGTTCAACTGAGGTGTAGGGCCACTCCGTGAGATCTCCATGCTCTCTCACCACACTCTTTGAGATATATAAAAGAACTTATAGAAATCCGATCATTTTCCTGGAAAAGCCACAAAAAAAACAGGAGCCTGCCATGCACTCTCCTACCACACAGAGTCGAAAGCCTTTTCGCATTTAATGCAGCAGCAATACAGCTGTTTGCCTTCTTCGATGTACTTTTCCGTCAGTTGTCTCAGGGTAAAAAGTTGATCGACTATGAAACTCCCTCGCCTAAATCCGTCTTCGGCTCCCGGAAACATATCCTCTGATTTACTAGTCACTCTTCTTCTTATGATGGAAGTGAACATGTTGCCTGCATGGCTCAGCATGTTCGACATCTGTGGTATACTGTCAGCCAGATCTTCATTCATTATGTTTCGGTGGTTATATCGTTCATGGTAGTCCCCTTTTCAGCGTTAATCTATGGCCTTCTCTTCCGTCAATCCAGCCCCATCTTTTTTTTTCACTGTCATCATTCTACAGGTTCTTCGAACTGTTAAATCCAGATATACCTCCTCTGCTGCTTGGTATGCAGTTTCGATGTTTGAGACCTGTCAGAGACCTCTTAACCAGTTGTCCCGACGAGCGTTTTGTTTCACGCTCTTTTGCTCTGTAGAGGAAGTTTGGTACTAGCGTGGTCTTTACTCAGCTGGATGACTTCTTCGGAGATCCATTGTATAGTATATGCTTGATATGTGGATGTTGTCCCACAAATCATTTACATCAGTGTACCTGTAGTAATGTCGAACTGGTAATCGAAATGTTACCGGTTCAAGTCCTAGTCGCATCCCTGAGCAATGTGCTTTTTCACAATTGCTCATAATGAGGGTAGGTGATGTGCTGCTATTTTCTGAGAAATATCCCCCTCCTTTACATTGAGGTCACGCTGCAGAGGCATTGCCTTGATCCGTGACCTGGTCCTCACCCGCTGACGAGAGTGCTGTACCAAGGTACGAACCCTTATCAGCTTGTTTGGATTCGGTAACCGTGTCCGGCAAGTGAACCATGAAAAAATACATGATAGATCATTACAACTTCAATTGGTGTGGACATTTTGTGCATTCACTCTGGGTACAACGTCACAGCTGATGGGTTGGAAAGAGTGTGTAGTGGCCCCTCTGGTTAAGTTGAGGGAGAAAACTCACCCTCTCCATTGAGCCAGAGAGGAGGAGACTGTCATATAGGCCCACATGTGATAGCTTGTAGCCATCTACATCTGTTTCCATGGCCTGCCGCCAACGTATCCATACTGTCATAGAGACTCTTCGATCTGCCTCTCAGGGATCTGAGAATTACTAGCCAGAACAGGAATATCACACGTGTCGGCTATCACAGACCACATGGTTGACGATAACCACCTACCTAAATGAGAAGAAGTTCAAGTTCTGTTCAAGTTGCAGCAGACGACTTTCTGCATTTGAGGGCGAAGTTTCATGTAGACTCATAAAGTCTGTTATGGAAGCTGGTGAATGATTCGAAGTGCAAGGTCGTCTTGTGGGCCATTTAGGCCTATTTGTAAAAATCTGCCTCTCCTCGTAAAGTACAAATCTAGTGATCATGAAAGTTAGTCATTATTATCGGGTACCAATGCTACATACAGAGTGATTTAGATAATTTAGGTCCAAGGTCGTCTATTGGGCCATTTGGGTCCATTTGTGGAAATATGACCAATGCTTCTTCTCATAGAGTTCAAATCTGGTGATCATGAAAATTAGTCATTATTAGCGGGTACCAATGCTACATATGGGATGTCCAGGGATTTGAGGTTCCAGGTCTGGGGTGCCATTTGGGTCCATTTGTACGAATGTGATTATCTTGAAAGTTTGTCATTATTATCAGAGGTCATTATTATCGGAGATCAGATTAGCTCAGTCGGTAGAACTTCGGACTAGTAATCAGATGATTGTGAGTTCGATCTCTACGGACGGCCGACTGGCATTTCCGGTGCGTTCTCAGGCAAGGCGCTTCATCGCCATTGCTACCTTTTTGCTACAATTTGCGCCCATAGTGGCAGCAACTTACTCTCATGAAGGTTGGTTATTGTTATCGGTTGCCAATGTTACATACATGGTGTTCAAGGATTCATGGTCCAAGGTCATCTGGTGGGCCATTTGGGCATTTCGTGAAAATATGTCAAATGCTTCTCCGAAGGTCACCTCAAGGTCAAATCCGGCCCCAACTCTCACTCCCACTCATGTGCATTACACTGATGGTAATAATCAGATGAGCTACTTTGCCATTGGCACTAATGTTAGGCTGTAAAATGAGAAAATAATGTCTGCCAAAGTTAGGTCCAATAATCGACTGGCATCTTTGTGACCTTTGTCATCAATTTGACCTCAGGTGACCTTTTACTGGATTTTATGCAGAAACATATTTATACTTGTTTTCCTGCTGTCATCATATTTCAGTAGGCATTAAGGGTTGCCAAGGGCACATTCTGGTCAGAACGAGCAATGATTTGACCTCGTGTGAACTTTGTGTGCGAAGTAATCGGAGTTCAGAGATTCTGGCTTGGAAATGATTGCAGTTAGGGTGTTCATATACAATTGTGTTAGTGATTCAGTGGGTCAAACAACTTTTTAAATAAGGTCAGAAGGTCAAAGGTGAAGGTCATTAGTTTTAAGGTCAAATATCCAGAAATGTGCTCAGTTCATACGGGCAGAGAATTTGTTGTTCAAGGAGTGATCACTCTGTCGTGTGTGTGTCTGTCTGATTGTGTGTGTGTGATCGAATCTTTTCGCGATATATTGTGAATCATGGATGCCCTCATGCTGAAATAGTTTGTAAAGGTGTATTGAGGCGAGTTCTTGTTGCAGAGCACTCTTCTCCCCGAGAGACCAATTGAAATCAATTTGCACATTAGTCAAAGGGTTGACTGAATGCTTGTGTACCAGATATATATCATGATCGATTGATACGCTGTTGATGCAGTTCGGTTCGGTATATATGATAGATATGGAGGGTGAACGAACTGATCGGATTTCCAGTCCAAAATATGCTAATTAAGTTCTCTAATTAGCATAATTCATGGGCTCAAGAGCTTGATTGTATCTAGGGGGGCTGTAGTGACTCGACTGAAAAATATACTGTTAATATTTGCTCATGTTCCATGCCCTCAACATTACCCATACAGCATATGCCAGCCATTACGTTCAAATTGGTATGCAACGTTCCTTACATTGACCTAACTAAAATCATTTGTCGTGCCTGTACCTGTAGTCTGTAACACACCCGCTGCTGCGACGTACGGGAGGATGGGTCTGGCGTGGACTGGCCGGTAGAGAGGAAGTGCATGTTCGCTTAGATTATGGTTTGAGACCGAAAACCGGCGACAGACAAAACGAAGAACTATAGAAACGACTAACGCAGTGGGACACAGGAGGGATTGCTACAAATCCCTATTCCTCATGTGTACAATTAAATTAGAGAGCGATACAAATACAACTATATACTACTATAATAAAACTTCAACGTCAACGAAATAACAACCCACCCTGCTGTACGGCCGACATACTGTACCGAGTGTATTGGGCGAAAATGATCAGTCAATTAAACAGCTTGGGATAATCTAGATGGATATTCTTCTCGCTTATCTTAGGAACTTCCTGCAGGGATGATAGGCACTGCACCTTCGATTTTACCTCCATTGCTGACGACACCGACTGTCCAGCCAGCTTCACCTGCATATCCCGGCCTTTGCTCACAAACCCCGTTGAGAAGGACACGAGCGAAAGCTTGTCCCTTTCACTGTCAAAGGGGTTGTGCTCATTTACCCACTGGAGAGCAACGTGTACTGCTTCAGCGTCCCGTTTCATCCATGTGTTAGATAGACCTTTGTGAAGCACTGTTCCTCATCGTTCCTCTGCTCAACCCACCCTCAGATTTAGCCGCCTTCATTAGTCGCTGTTCCATGCAAATGTCACACCATGTACCCGACCATTCGTGGTTGAAATAACGTACAACGTGGTTCCCGTGAGCATTGAAGTTTTGGAAGGTACCTTCGTATTCAGCTGTAGCTTCGAGCTGC
>JAUOBX010284394.1:0-11275 GCA_032360705.1 Eupentacta quinquesemita
CCAACATAAGTCCACTAGGCCCTATATATTGAATATTAGTTCAGTTTGAGCTACTGAACCATTGGTTCTCTCGTTTAGATTATACAGTATAAATAATGATTCTCTCAATTTCTGCCCTCCCACAGCCTCTGTCTGTTAACTGGATATTCTCCCCCAGCATTGGTTTCTGC
This sequence comes from Eupentacta quinquesemita, assembly GCA_032360705.1. Lineage (NCBI taxonomy): Eukaryota > Metazoa > Echinodermata > Holothuroidea > Dendrochirotida > Sclerodactylidae > Eupentacta > Eupentacta quinquesemita. Next base: position 171 of record JAUOBX010284394.1, read on the forward strand.
TCTTTCAATCACCAGCTATGTAGAGATACAAGTAATAAGGCAAAACAAATTGTTGTGTTTCCCTATGCGACCGACCATAAATGTTGAAAAAGTTGGGTACCCATGTAAACACTACAACAAACATCCTCCTCTCACCAAACGAAGGTCTGGCTATATGTTTTATTTGTCAAGTGAATTGCTCTGATTTCGCTGAATTTAGTATTGACTATGAAACTTTGTCTTGGAACAGTTCAATTACTCCATTTTCATTGACTGTTGGAAGTTCAAATATTTGGTAGCAAATTTCAAGCACTGTATACATTCTCAACTTGTCTATGACCTTTGATGATGACATGTTTTTGGAATAAACTTGTGAATGGACTCAAGGAGAATAATATAATTCCTGCTTGTTGGTTTCTTTACCAACTGGTCACAATATTTTGTTCAATATCATATTATTTTCATAGATGAGTGCAAGACGCTATCTTTCAGCCTCCTGCCGATACTCTTTGTTGGGAGAAATAAGGCCATGAAAGGACGATGTACTGTGAAGGAATCTTTGAGGGCCTTCATTGACATCAAACCTGTAAGTCATCACTATTGCAGGTTAACCCCACCCGCTGTGTGATTTGCTTCCACTTGGGGCTTCTTGGTTCGACTGCAGGCACTCCCTAACGGTAGGCAGGGCTTTCAGTAGAGTGCGTATTGTGCATTTAGGAGTGAATGGCTGGCCTAAGTATGATCGGAACAACATTCTTGCCGTCACGGGAGGGGGAGGGGGGGGGGGTTCCCTGACAAACTCTACGAACTTGCAAAATCTCTTTGAGAAATCTAACAAGCAGTCAAATACGCTTTGAAACCTATGAGAGAGATCACATACCCTTTCATAATTGTGACTGGCAGTCAAAAACTCCTTGGTATGAAATATTAATGAAGGCCTTGAGTTGGCCTATATATAAGACAAGGTATGTAGCACACCTTAACAACTTTCTGTTCTTATACTCAAAATCTCCATTCATAGGAAAAAACGAGAATGCAAATTACCATAAGTTGGGTCGAAAACAGGGCAGAGAACAAGGAAGTAGCATTCTCCACTGAATGATAACTTATCAGATTCATTCACAGATATTATGTTCGCACAGGCGTAAGGTGGGGGAAGGATGGCTGCTGAGCCAGGGGGGGGGGGTAAGGATATCTGAGAGGGGAGTACAAGGAGACCATTGCATGCCTCTGTGATAATCTGCGGAATCAACAACTTTCCTCCAATGATCACGGTGCTGCACATTGGCACAGCCAGATTCCAACATCTGTGATCTTCCTTTTAAAACACAGACCAAGTTTTCCTGGGTCGTCCTCCTTTTTTTCTACCACAACCATTTCTGTACAGTTTTTCAACCATGCGTCATTCTGGCTACGTCAGCGAAGGGACTGATCTTGAGCTTCTTCGCCAGAGAATCCTTGCTGACTCGTTGCCTGAATTCAACATAACATATCCATCGGATCATTGTTAGGTCATTTTGCTGCAATCTGGGAAGTCATTGTGGGTAGGGACCCAACACTCAGGTGCATGGCACTTCATACACAAGTGATGTGAGCTCTACCTCAGACAGCCTGTGAAATGTTCCTTGATGTTGAAATTGGAAGAAGTTCTCCGAACTTGTCACAGGCAGTCCAGCAATGCAAGGTACATGATGGTACTCTTCTCACAGCCCCCACCAGCATCAATCTTATCACCAAGATAGACAGAAGAGTCCACTGCATCCGGAGGGTCTTCATCCAGCATCATTTGTAGTGCCTGCATCTCTTCTCTCACTTCTCGCATTATGATTATGATTGGGGGGGGGGGGGATGTGTATCTTTGGCAGGACTGAGATTGACTTTAGAACCCCCCTTCGCTTGCTGGAATCTCAAGTTGTATTTATGAATTTAATATCAGATTTGATAAGAGTTGTTATTTTCTCATTCATTGAATGTAGGAAGGAACAGACCTCCAGCTGTATTTGAAGAAGATCGATGCCAAGGACCGACCACAACCATTTATTCTGTTGATTGGTGGCTCACGGTGGAAACCAAGTCAGGTATTTGTTATCATCGAAAGGAAGGAAGTGGAATGTTCATCTGTGATGCAAGCAGCGGATGTATGTTTCAAGATAACATATATTCTTGACATAGATTACCAACCACAGTGCAAGGCTGTCTGGCATTTGTTGCAGCACATGGTGTATGGCTTGTCACCAGACCCGCTCAGTGGAGTAGCTCTCATCAATTTCCGTACATGGCTCAAGAACCAGCCCACTCTCAAAATTACATTGTGAAGAGTACCTTGGAACTTCAGGAATACCTCTCATGGTGTGAACTGTTTTGCTAGATCTTGACTGTTTCAGAAGGAAAATTTGCCATTGAATGACGAATGAGCACATTGAAATTGAAAGTGAAACCATCACAGCTTCAGTTTAATGCTAAGCAGTGTTTTTGGCAAAATTGACAAACATTAATGAGGACTGGCACTGTCGACTTGCATGGCGTTTTGGGCTACCTATCAATGTAAATTAGTGCTTCTGTTTGGAGTGAACTGTTCTTTTGAGGTCTAGGCAAATGAGGCAATAAATTAGTGATAGCAAGTTTCCAGGTTATGGATGAATATCTCATTGTTTTGAAGTATTTACCTACAAAATTAATTCTGAGATGATCAGTTCGACAATGTTATGATTCTTTTAGCACAATGTGTTACCATTGTAATGGTCTTGTTGAAAACGATTCAGATTCATGGCTGCTATGTAGGCCTCTTGCATGATATTACAAATGCCTTGCTAAAAATTAGAAATTGGAATATCTGGTTTGATTTGTGAGTAAATATCCATTCAAACTTTGGATCTGGGTGCTGTCATTTGGTCATTTCCAAACATAAGTGGACATGGGGGAGTTAATGTAAAGTGAGGAGACAGAAGAGTTCAGTATTTTTGGTAACGTGGATAGTTGGACTTCCAATAGTATCCCATCCATTGTTCCTGTCTACATAACATTACAATGAATGAACCTCATGGAATATCTCAAAACATAAATACCCAGTCCCCGCAATTTGATTGGGCGGTGAATACATTCAAGACCGTTATTGAATCGCATTCGAAGGTACCTAACTTGCATATTGGGATTAATTCATGATCAGGCAATTACCCAATTGGCTGAACATTCATAGCTACCAGTGTGCTATCACATGAAAACACATTCATGTTTGTATGTATATGGCAATATAGCCCACCCTCAGCATTGTCTGACCCCTCTGCTGAGGCATAGCCTACTCCCAATAGTGCACCGGAAATGTGACAATATGTTCACAAATGATGCTTATTCTCTACACAGCGAGACATAACTCCCAATTTGGCACACACATAGAACTGTATGCATTCTCGATTGATTGCAATGACTGCAAATGTCATAGTTCGGTTAAAAGTCTAGTCTCGATTACGATTATTACTGTGTTAGGCTAGCCTAGCCTGGTACTGAATCATGACATGCGAGTGACTGCGCCAGCACAGAGTTCATTCATCGCCTCATAGTGGGCCTGATCACCTTCCGATCAGGCATGATCAGGTCACTTTTCCAGACGTTGATCATCACTCTCTCCTGTTGGCTTCTGGGATTTTGCAGCTCACAAGTCTCTTGTTTTGACTCACGAAATATCGCCCAAACTACAGCATTTTTCGACTCGAAAAATTAGATCCTCCAGTTATTGCAAAATCTCTCAAAACTTACGATCCGGGTTCGCACACTGCAATCATGGATCTTCTCACATTGCGCGTGAGAATGAGTGCAGTGGGATCAGGGTAATTTATGTGGAAGTGGAAATATGCCAATTTTCATTGCAAAATTGAAATCAGACTCATAGAACTAGAAGTTTCAATCCGATGAATCATTCAATTTCAAGATCCGGGGTGTCCGGCTATTGTGACGTATCTGAATAGTCTGGGGTGAGGGAAGGAGAATCTCCATTTGATCTCCATAAAATGAGCGGAAAATCACGTTTTCATCTGCGATACCGCCCCAGAAAGTGCAATATATTTATGAATGGATATAAAAACGAGTGTCACGCTGTCCTGAATGTGATTCAAGACCTCGGATGCACCATCGCAGTTCAACTGACCTCGCCTGCTGCTCGGTCAGTTCAGCAGTCCAGTGACCCTCGTATTTATCTCCTAATTCTAAAATATGCGAATATTCATGTAAATTTCAATAGAAATTATCACCATCCTAAATCAGGCATATTTGCTGGTGATGTATAAACTTTACCTTTCAACTCCTGAGCAAAATTTGAGCAATGCTGGAATTTTTCTTCAGAATAAATGAGACACTCGACTTTTGTAACTACAGTTGTTATGTCGCTCACGTTCTAAGTGCTAAATGTTTGATAGCTCATTGCGTGTTGAAAGTTAAGAGATGCCAATACATGAGCAAGGAGAGTTTATTATGTAGTGGTATCATGTGGAATAGCAGCCTTCAAACATAAGGTAGATTTATAATGAGGTGTTGTGTCACTCACTATGTTGTGCCACTCATGATTTGTTCTTGTGAGCGAGTTATTGAGACTTGTGATCAAAAGAAATGGTTCACACTGGAGGAATTTGATTGATAGCATCAGTGGAGAAAAATACATTGTAACTAGATTACACAATCATCTATGTTTATTATGCCATTTTCTGCAATATCACTCTGTGTGCCATCTTGAACGTGAGTGACACAAAATACAAATTCACATTAGGTGCAATTTCCTTTGCACTCAGCTGGTTAATCATGCAGAGTTTACCAATCATTCATGTGATACAGCAGGATAGACATCCAAAACATCCATTGGCCCACTTGTGATCACGTTATTGTGCGTGAGTGACATGACAATTATCATATGCTAAACGAATGTTTAGTGTTGAGAAATTGTGTTGAAATGGATCTGACTCTTTCTGGTTAGTCATGAATGGAGTCTGGGGTGTAAACCCATAGCCTGTAGTTGTACAACTGTTGTGAGTGGTAGACACATTCAACAGGCATAAGAGGCTAACATCCAGAAATTAGCCATCAAGCTGGCCCTTGTCAATTTGAAAATTAAAAATTTATCGATTGGAGCACTATGGAAGCTATTTTAGGACGAAGTTTCTCTCCAAAAACTGAATCTGTAGAAATAGTGATGTAAGTTTTCAACTTGTCATGTCACTCACGTTTTGTTTGTCAAGTCACGATAGATTTTGTGCCATCTATTTCAATGATCAACCTAAATTAGTAGACTATTCATGTGCACACCCTATGACTGAGAGATGTTGGGCAAAAATACTGTGGCAGAAATATTTCAAGATCGACATGGGAGTCACAAACCTACAGTATGACAGAAATTGGTGTGTCACTCACGAACCATATTCTGATCACCGCGAGAAGATAGATGAATGAAATCGTACTGTCATCTGTATCCTCTGTGTAGGAAGTTACATGCATGTTTCACTCTCTAAATGTCGTGTCACACACGTCTGAAAATAACTTTTCGTTGAATTGTGATGTCATAATCCCACATATATTGTCAAGTACCGTATAATCTCTAATTTCAAGATCCAGGGTGAACGGCTATTTTGACATTTGGACGGTATGAGATGGGAGAAGGATCTCCGGAAAATGAACCAAGAATTGCTTTTATCCAAGATTTCGCCCCAAAAAGTGTGATATATTTATGAATGGAGATACAAAGGAGGGTCCCTTGTTCCTAAATGTGATTGAAGACCTCTGTTGATGCCATCACAGTACAACTGACCTCGCCTGCGCTCCGGTCAGGTCAGCACTGCGATGACGTCATCATCGGTCATAAATCACATTTAGGACCTAGTGCCTCCCACCTAAATTCATCTCCAATAATTGCAATGTGTAACATACTCTTTAAATGTTATTGTTTGTACATGTATGTGAACTCAAAATAAGTGCATTGTTGACATTATTTGAAACAATTCAATCTGGTGTTGTCATTGTAGACTTGAATTTCTCTAATTGATTGACATTAATTGCACATTTCACCATCTTTTGCTACAAGTTGACTGGTCTTGCATGATAACATAAGTGTTGATTTGTTTTATCACATTTGACGATTGAAATTCAATATGCAATTTAATGTCTAATATTGCCATTGAACAGAAATATGAATGCTGGTAAATAAAGGCACATTCTGCCATTGTTCAAAACAAATGATTATCTCATGTCCTATTTTGTGTGGTGTGCAATGTCTTTCCTTCTACATTTTTTACACAACTAGCCCCAGCAGGTGATTGGTATATCCACACGGACAGAAGGAAAACTGCTCAACTGCACCAAGTGGAGCAATCAGGATGAAGTGCCTTGCAAGGACGGCATATACTGACGTGACTGGGACTCAAACCTATATGAAACCTGACCAATGGGCCAAGGGCTTCACCCCAGCTGATGCTTGGTGTTTATACCAAGGTCTGTGCATGCTGATTTGCTGTGTGCATTGAATAGTATATCGATTGTATCCTTTGTTAGGACAGAGGATTACAGAGGGTTCTGTTGATTGTCAGCCATAGTGGTGCTGCACAATGACCTTTTGACCATCAGTAAACTCGGAACTCCACAACTTGTTTACAATATTGAGCAAGTGTTGCGGAAATTTGGGAAATCGAGTTCTCTAGCTGGCAGCACATTCAACAACGGTTGTTGAAGCAACTACGCAGCTGCTGTTTGAATATTTACACAACCGCGGTTGTTTAAATTGGTATCCAACAACTATTGTGTAGATTTTGTACACAACTGCTGTTGAAAAAGTTACACAACCGGGGTTGTGTACAATTTTACACAACGGTTGGTTGGTTCATATAGCTAGCAGCAGTTGTGTAAAGAATTATACAAGTTGTTTACAATTTTAAACAACCGAATAACAGTGTAGAGACTAATTCGTAAACTGTTTAGTGAAGCGGAGTTACATCTGCACATGTTCAACGAAGTTGAAACAACACTTCCCGGAATGTTTCGGAACCAGCACGCCTGACCTAGAATGAATCGAGACTTGTCCTGAATGATCATGTGTTTGGCTGTATCGATGGAGTAACAGGAGGCCGTTGACCCTCATTTTGACCCTAATTTTTTTCATTAAATCAATTTCATATAACTCGTGTACAATACACAGACAGAGACAATCTGAAAACACAAACATGTCATCCAAATAAACTGTCGTAGAAAATGAAATGCCTGTCTTGTCAAAATCTATGATCGTCGAGATTTCCACGAGAGGCACTGAAAAGGCGCCTTTATGGCTAGGGAGTGTGAGGAAGTTGAGTACGATCAGCGCTAAATTAGCTGTTGTCACATACTCTCCGAGATGATCGGAGTGAGTACCACTTGCTATGAGCATGTCATTGGCGTGGGAAGGCCATATTATTGTTATTATTATCAGAGTTTCAAACCTTTGTCAAGTCTTCATTATCTGTCTTTTTTTTGTAACTTTTCGAGCAGTAGTAAAGAACGGCAAGGACATTCCCCGATCAATATATATACGTAATAATGAATGGGCCAAATCTTGCTGTTTTACAATGTATTAGTCTCCGGATGAGCTTTATACATAAGCACAGGATTTTTCTCAGTATATTGCCATCGTCAATAATTATATGAACATCAAGACCTCCGAATCTATATGAATTACGTATGAGAAGACGTCCAGCACCCGGAAGACAGGAAGCTAAAGTTCCGTTTCGGAAGAGTGCAGATGTTTTCAATCCTACATGGATGAAAGTAATACAATTAGAACAACATATCCTGGGCAACCTACGTTAGACTTCGATTAAATGGAATAGGCTATTGCAAAGCAGGTGACAAATATTTAACAGGGTTATATTCGTTCATATAAAGTGAGGTTTAAATGGGTGGAAATCGAAGCGCAAAAATGTAAAGATGTTTGCAGATCAGTTGTAAACCTTAGTCAAAGTTTCACGTTTAATCATAGGCTAACATTTGGGCTGATCTACACGCAGCACCACTGACATAGACATAGACGATGGCTGATAAGGGAACAAATAATACAACGAATGACAGCAAGATGTTCTTCTCCGCTTTCTTTAAAATGTCAGGTGAGGGAGGCAAACTGGATTATCCCATGTTACAATAGTCTAGTCGGAAAAGGGTGTCACCGTGCACCCCCCTGAAATCTACTTCTAATTTACACCACTAGGTCCAAAATGCCCCACGTGACATGTTCATGCAAATTATTACCACCATTACCGGAAAATCCTAATTTCACTGTCACGATATCCGGACAAAAACAATCTCTTTACCTGTGTTTTGAGAGTAAACGAAATCATTTTCCAAGTGATCACATGTGTAATTTCTTGCTCGTGGGCGTGCTCTTCCACAATCGCGCACGCGGAGCGCTGATCGCCGAGAGCGGATCATCGGTAGACTAAAGTACAAACGCGAATCACTGATTTGAATTTATGAAAACCTACGATGGTTCCGAGGTTGCCAATGATCGCATGTGTATTCATGTTCATGGGCGTGCTCTTTCACAACTGCGCAGGACAGCGCTGATGGATCCGAGAGCGACTCATCGTTGCACCAGTGTGCACTTGTAATAATATCATTGGAAATATACCGTACTGCAGCTGGGAGACGCCACGATTCACCTTTTTGCTCGTGGGCGTCCCCTATTACAATTGCGCGCTCGGAGGAACGATTCCGCGAAGAGCGACTCAGCATCAGACCATATAGTGTAGGTGCAAACAACTGAATGGTAATTCCGGGAACTTTCAGTGGTTTCCGAGTGGCCAGTGAGATTACAGCAACCACGCAGAAACTGTCCACAGCCCTTCCTCAGTCGCGTCGGCACTTGGTTCTCTGAGGAATCATCACCCCCTACAAAGAGTAGAACTGATTGTGATTGTAAGATGGGTACAACGTGTGACGTCTGACAGGTGAAGGCAACCCTACAGCTCGTATTGCTTCCTATAGTTCCATGATGGCATGTATGTGCATCGCACTTTCTGTGAGAAACGAAGTGAAGTAGGAGCGTTTCCTTGTTCCAACTCAGATGTCTGAAGCAGTTGATTTGCGAAACGGGTGAATCAGCGGAGACTTCAATAAGAAACAAACTTCACTAGGTCAAGCATACTGCGTAATACCCTTCATTGGTAAGAAGCGACTCTGCAACATGGCGCGCACTTCCATGGAGACATTCGATACATCAAATATCACTCTGCAGCTGTTTGATGCGACTGACGCTGTATTCCAGCCCTAACCACAACTGGCTGTCAATGCGAAGCCGCCAGATCTTATCACCCTCAACATCATGGCGACTAAGGATATTGATAAGTTCCGATACCGCCGACTTCCCCTCGATCAGTCGGAAACAGCTGATTTGTTGCAGATGTAACACGTCACATTAGAAATGCAAGAGCGTCGATGGAAATCATAGAAAAGTATGTGTACAAAGGTGTGATTTTCAGCATGTCCACAACTTGAAACCGACCTTGCTTCCCATGAACGAAGACGATCACGCCTATAAGTAGAAGGGGGTGGATAGTAGCGTACGCAGATTTTTGTCATGGGGGAGAGGGTTCTCAAAATTGGGAAAAAATAGCTTTCACTCTCCCCCTGGGCGAAAAATGCATTTTGAAAGCCTCTTAATGCGAAATGATGCACTGTGCCTATAATCACCAATAATAGCTCCAAAATCACTGTTAGACCTATTCTCTACACCACATTGCAGCCTACTGGGACCACATATGCAAGCCTTTCGGCGCTTACAAAGACCACATGGAAATTCACTAAAAGGTAATATAGCGGCACAGCGTTGAATGCGTAGGTGGGATATCAATATTTACCTCCTCTCAAAAACACAATATTGTATATGAACTTGACGCTCCGAACATGTTGGGAGTGGGAGGGGCGGGTGCGGAATATAACATTTCCTTGAATTGACTTTTGTCACCCTGACCCATCACCCTGACCCATAGGAAGACTTACATGTCCCATATTTGCAACTCACATTGCTAATTCTTCCCTGATGCTCGCTGATGATGATGCCTGGAGATACTGTAAACTGTACTATGACAAAATAATATGGGCATTACTACAGGAATAGGCATGGACGTATCGCTCACAATCATTCGCAGAAGAGGAATCATATCAGTCTTAACTGAAAAATGAGAGCCTGAATAATTTATGAGAAGATATAGATGCAAATAATCGTTGACATTGAAAAAGAGCAATCACACTGTCCACTCATGAAGGATCGAAAAGTCAGTAATTATTATGTACACTCAACATAAACGTTCAATTGGTTCCCCTGTTTTGTACTATTCCGGTTTCAATGCAATGAATTCGCCCTTCCTCTGGCCTTCAATAAAGAGGGCCCTACCCATGACCAGTCGTTGAATGCTTCCGGTACATATACCGACGAACCAGTAATAAAACGTTCAATTCCTCCCGGGGATCTGAATGAACAGGAAATATAGGCATGGAAACTTCAGTTGCTTCATTGTGTTAGTAATGAATCACTTCAGAGGGGATATTGATGGCAAGTGACCTTGAATGAATTTCTCTCTACATTCAGTACACTGTTGGACTCCTCTGTTGTAGTGACAATACCATCATGTCGAACTGAAAACAATAGAGTTCTTCCTCACCATAATTGCAACCAACTTGCTCAACATAACGTATCTGATGCTTTCGTTCTCTTAGGTATCGTGTTACAAGCTTGTCGGTTTTGTCATCTCGTCGGACCTTGAATGACTTTGGACCTGTCACACAAGATTAAGTTCAGTGGCCTTTTGCTAGGTCAGGCATTTATTGTCGGTATTTGGCATTCGACGAACATTTAAAATTCTCTATCGATTCGACGAAAGGACAGGGAAAATAGTTTTGTGTCTCCTTGAAACATCTCGATCGAAACTTATAATTTATCGAGGAACTTGAGAGGTTCTATACTGTTCAAATTCAGCGACCATGTTTGGATTATTTGAGAACATTTCTTGTCTGTGTATATATCCATGTTTTGTCGGACACCAGACGCCAGTGTACATCCTGGGAGTGTTGGGCCCATATCCAACTACGTTCTGCATTAGTGTGTGCTGCGTCGTGTTGTTTCGGTTGAC
>JAUOBX010284505.1:0-11274 GCA_032360705.1 Eupentacta quinquesemita
AGGATAGAGTAGAGTGGAGAAGAGTGTGTCGTCAGAGTTCCCACGTCTAACCCATGCTAGCATGGATATCTGACGTTTATATATGAGGGATTTAGGTCCATTTTGATAGTCACATGTCTACATCAGATAGTGGGCTGGAGGTTCTCTGCATGGCATGGAGGATTTAGCTGGTACCTTTCATATATTACAGTGGTGAAAAGACTTACTTTGAGCGGTCAGTACTTCGACTCTTCTTACGGTCGCGGCTGTGGCTCCTACGGCGCTCCCGGCTCTTACTTCGGCTCCTGCTGCGACTATACCTGGTGGTCAACAGAGCAGATTGGTAAATAGCCAAGGCAGGATTTGATACATGCAGATTATGCCACATGGATGTGAGTGAATTAACATTTTCAAACTGCAGGCATGGGCATGTCACATATCTCAATAGATGTATGCAATCGCTGCCAAAACGATATAGCCTCACTATTAGTGGTATCACTAATGAGTTAAGGCTATATATATACTTATGGCGAGTCTTGTCATCACTTGCGCCCCCAGTGTTTCCGATTAACAGTACAGTGTTTGATAACTGCCTGCGATCGGCGCGATGAGTAGCCTACTACTGAACAATAAACACAGGTTGACCAGATCGATCGATGTCAGGTTTCTCTCACAGAATTCAGAGATCATGGGCTTATTTTATGTGGTTTGTCCTCGATGTTCAGTGAATTATTAATTGGAGAGGATTATTCGCCAAATGATCAAATGACCTCTGTGTGAGTCATCTTCATTGTGCATTTTTATTGCTGCAATGTGACTGCTCCAATTTTCTCAATACACCATTGCTACAGTTGTGGCTGGTCCTCTATACCTGATGACAGTGTTGATGTGAGTAGGCACATTCATGATCGTGATTGTACTGGTAAATTCCCATCCCACAACACAACTCCCGCATTTTCAGAGCTTGCAACATGACAAGGCTATTTTGCAGAATGCCACATGAATAATTCTGTGCCATGTTAGTAGTAGAAGTGTATCTACTCACCTTCGGGATCCCCTGTGAAAAATAAAAGCAGGAAAGAGAAGTGAATAAGTGTATTTAGACTATTACACAGAGGATGGTTGTAAACATACTTATGATAAAACAGTTCAACTAATCTCCTTGTATTTAGACTATTACACAGAGGATGGTTGTAAACATACTTATGATAAAACAGTTCATCCAATCTCCTTGTATTTAGACTATTACACAGAGGATGGTTGTAAACATACTTATGATAAGACAGTTCATCCAATCTCCTTGTATTTAGACTATTACACAGAGGATGGTTGTCAACATAATAATAAAACAGTTCACCTAATCTCCTTGTATTTAGACTATAACACAGAGGATGGTTGTAAACATACTTATGATAAAACAGTTCATCCAATCTCCTTGTAGGTTAGAGCAGAGTCAGTTATGACTGTAGAGACTGATATCCAGGGTAATAAGGCAGGCACAATTCGATTCCTACCCTCCAGTTTAATCCCTGTCAGATGGATGCGAGGCCATTATTGTACCAAACAGCTACCTTCGATTAGTATCCAGAGTAACACGGCAGGCACGATTCAATTCCTACCCACCAGTTGAATCCCTGTCAGATTATTGCGAGGCCATTATTGTACCAAGTAGCTAACTGCGGACCAACATCTTACGTCCCATCCGATGGACGACCAGTGAACTCCAGGATCTAACCACTTTCTCAAATCCTGGAGGAGCGGATGCTTTTTGGTTTTTGCTACATGTTCTTGTATTTGCGGTAACTGCTTACAGCTGACCGAAGAGACTCATTGCAACTAACCGACGACAACCCCCCGTAATTACCGTGCCTACTGCGTCACCGCAGAGCCCGGACACCGAGATCCTGCCAGCTGTCACTGTGAGCACAGCCACCACTGGAGAAAAATGCCCGATGGTGATTGTGGGAATTGAACCCGGACCGAACCGGACCCATTGTAATGCCAAGCATCACTCGACCACTCTTCCGCCTGTGTGTTAGTATAGTAATGTTCGTAACTATGTGGTTATCAATTTTTGGATCGTAATTTTTAATTCTGTCACTTGTTAACTGCAACAAATGTGGTTGACATGATTAGATTCGCACATGCATAGGTTGCCAACATTTGTGTAAAACATAAATTTATCCATTTTCAGAGGAAATCAGCACATGAAATGGACAAGAGAAGTGACCTGAGTTAACAACAATTGAGAGTGAACCTGTAGGAAGTGTGGGCTGTAGCTAACATTGCATGCACATCGTTACATCCCTAAAATTAACATTAAATTATCTCTGCGGTGATGGAATTTTGCAGGGCATTGGGCGGCGGGAAAAAGTGTTAGAAATAGCGGGAAAACATACCGCGCTAGTTGAAATATATCTTGTCTTTTTTACGGGGGAACAGAGAAGTAATATGATCCTCAATGATGAGTCATTGTTAGTATGTCAGTATGTGATACCATAGTTTTGCACTGGATAGGGTAATAGTTTAGAATTAGTAAGGAGAGGCTTGACACGATTAACTTCACAGAGGGCTGTCCAGGGCTGGAAGGAAGGCAGGCAGCAGTGACAATAATGGATGAAGGAAATTGTATGACAACAAAATGGAATACATAAAATGTTTGGGGAATCATCCAATTCCTCTCTTGAATTCATCTTTTGCGCATTGTGAATGGTTACTGGTGGGTACATTGCTCACATTGTGGTTTATGCAGCGAGTATATGTATAAATCAAAAAATTATATTGGACCCTTCAAAATTGCAATTGAACCCCATAAACACGATGTTCATGTAGTGTAAAGGGTCCAGTTCCAAAATTTTGGACCCCTTAAATTTGGAGGAAATGCTAACCCTGCTGATCACCCAGTATTTTTTTGGAATAATGACTTGGCACAAGGAACCTATTATATTATGGTCTATTCCTTGTGCAAATGTGCCTCTCCCCATTGGGAAATTGTACAATTTTTAAATAGCCTCATATGCAAACGGATGTGTAATCCCACATTTAGGCGCCCAGTTTGTTCTGGAAATAACAATGACATAGACATTTGTGAAAAATAATCTCATATCTGAAAATAATTGATCCGTTCTTCCTCACAATTTCTAGTGCGGTAATTTACGGGGGAAATTTAGATTTGAATGTCAATAAAATCTTGCACACCTCGATTCCATTTTGGGTACACTTTTGAGTGTTTCATGCAGGGGTGAAATGGCACTCTCCCCCCCCCCCCCCCCCTGTTTTTAGACGATGGTGTGCCGCAAGCACTAGCTGACAATCTGCGAGTATCACTCAGTATGGTCTAAAGCCCAGTCCCCACTGCCTGATATCTATCCGCCGACTCCTGCTCAATTTTGGCACGAAACTGTTTATCATCATGTATTGGTTGCCCACTGCCAATCTATACACCGACTCCAGCTGCGATACATGCACGTAATGTGTATACATTAGTTTCAAATTCTGTGCTCAATGTTTTGGGAATTTCTATTACCATAATATAGGCCTACATAACAAGTGATCATGAAACAGCAAAGTGCCATTGCTGCTGTGGCAGCAGCATTCATTAGATTGAGGCTGCGCAGGAGAGAGGCTGCTAGAATCAAGTGGACACAAAATTGGTCGACTCGACTATGCCTCCTCCACCCAGAACCATTTGGTCGATAAGTCCGCGCCCTGGCAGTGAACGCTACGAACTAGTGATTTTCGATAGGATGTTTCGGTTGCCCACTGTGCGACATCCTGCCAAAGCTTGCGATGCTGATGCCTGAAATTTGTGAACATGTCCAAAACTGCCCGATACGCACCAATGCTGATGCAATGCCAATGTTGCCGTAGACTTTATCGAAAATGTGGATGCTCACTGCCCAATATCGATACGCAGGGCCCTCTGCGATGTGGATGTTATGCATTGGGCAAGAAGCCTGCGGATAGATATCGGGCAGTGGGCTATCAGTTATGCAGTACAGAAATTGACATAACGGGTGTATATACTATTACTAGGTATACACTACTTATTGGTACGGTTTTGCAGGTAGCCAGACATCTCCCTTAAAGTCATAGAGTTAACTGTGTCAGTTTCTCAGTTTGCAACAAAAATGACTCTGCCAGCTTGGGAACCATATTCTTATTGGGATTCTATGATTAAATAATGACGATTCTATGATTAAATAATGACAATTAATGATGATTATAATGATCAACGTACCGGTCTCTTGAGCTGCCACCTAACAAATTAAAGGATTGAAAAATGATTTAGGAAATTTTCATTGAAAACTTTAAGCAATATACCACCGCTGAGCAACTCAAGCAATCTCTCCGTTCGTCCATTCGTCACATTCGCGAATTTCCTTGGAACCTTACATGTATGCTATCGACACGAAACTTGGCATACATGTTTGCCCTTCAGAAATGTTGGATGAGTGGGCGTTCTAGGGGTGGGAATTTCGGGTATTTTCGTACCCGGGTACCCCCCGACAATTTCGGGCGGGTACCCGGGTACCCGAAAACCCCCTTCCCTGAAAAAAATGGTAAAAAAAAATAGGATTTTTTTTTTCTTTTTTTTTCCAAAAAAAGTTTTTCAGAAGAATTTTCCTCCTTTCCTTCTCCTTTCCCGAGTATCGAGTAGGACATTTTCCTACCTGGGACCCGACGCTTGCGAGCGGGACCCGGTTACCAGGGTCTCAGTCACAGCCCTAGATATGCCAGAACATAAAAAGTGAACTAATGGTCAAGCTGCACAGATGATAACCATTACAATTTGACCATGGCCTTCAAGTGTTAAGGGATGACCCATATAGTTGATAAACCTTGTATGTGTAATAACATTTGATGGCTGTAAGAACAAAAGTATTCGGACTGACAGATGGATAGTTAGAATGACATGGGCAATCACAATAGCTAAACACCTATTAAAGTAGCCAAACACCTGCAAAATGAATAAAGATGGGGTTTTGTCTCATAATTTACATTTTATAATCATGTGACCAAATCTGAGTTGTCATATGTAGTACTTTATGTTGTATTTTGCACTTGATACAGTGACGCCATGTTTTTGTGAGTGTGTATGTATATAACCTTTGCATCCTATTAAACATTGTTTTCCGTTGAAGTCAATGTTCCAAATAAACATATTCCAAAGAAATTTGTAACTTCCATTCAAAATCAGATTACATAAAAAAATCTTACCACCACCATTGTTGATTGTGGTGAAACGAAAACATAAAATCTGCACGTATTTCATCTTCATCTTCTCGCCTGACTGCCTCTGTGTCAGTTATGAGGTCCCCACTGTATTCTGTTAGGATATCTCCTCCCTTGAAGCTTTTCAGGGCAAACAACCCTTTGCCTGTAGAGAATTGAAAAACAGTAGAGTTCAATTATACAGTACAGTTATTGTACAGCATGTTTTTATGCCACCCTTCTGCATGTATACATATGAAGGGGCAATAACAGGAGTCATCAAATTGTCATCATAAAATGCAGCATTATCCATTTTAAAGTCTCTAATTGTCCGCATCCAATACAATAGGGATATGTACAGCTCGCCTAGCGCTCAAGTCACTATTGACAGCTAGTGTATGTACGAAGAAGGGTGTTATTATTGTATGCCAGGGGCAGGGCCCAATACTGTGTCTGTCCAGGAACAAATTGAGTGTAGGCGCGGCGTTCGCCACATTGTTACAACGCTATAAGCTAAGCAACAGTCTGGTGCGGGGTTAGCACTACTCAGGGTCTCGGGGTCATAGACACATTTTTGGGCAGTTTGGACCCCCAAATTTGAATGATGTGTGCACTAAACGGTTCCAAAAAGGAGGAAAATTTGGCACTTCTCCTGTGAAATTGCCGTGCTCTGCCAATTTATGCGCTAAAATTGCATGATTGGACCCCCAAATTTCAGAGCCAGCGCTATAACGTACCCTGGTCTGGTGTGCATGCTACGTAGCACGTACGCAGGGTATGTTCGGGACAAGTACACAGTAAGTTTTCAAAATATAACCTTGAATAGATGCCCCCTCTTATCAACATGCAGTGCCCACGGAGCATATAATACAGATTATACAACTAATTGGCTATTTTTGAGGAAAACTGGTAAACATGCAGTCTTTATCCAGGCCTTCAGTATGATAGATTCAAACAGTTTTGAGGTTAAAATGATTCTCTGGAAGAAAATATCATAGGTGCCCCCCCCCCCCCCCCAATGCTTCACACTGGGGAATTGTGATCAACAATCAGGTACCAGTTACCTGATCATACCCACTTTGTATACTGATGCCTGATAGGGGGGTGGGGGGTTAGACATGTGCAGGGGGTTAACCGCCCATGTGTATCCTCGGATTAGGGCAGACAGAAATGTACAGGTAGTGTACATCCATCAAGTTTTGTTAACATCTATCAAAGTTTGAAAATGTGTAGTAAATTATGCAAATTTGACCTCTAGTAACCTTGACTTGACCTCCACATTTTTCAGGACTAAATGTAGTCCCCACCCACCAAGGTTTGTATCAAACTGACAAAGTTGTGAAAAACGTGTAAAATATGTTAATTTTGACCTTCGGTGACCTTGAAATGACCTCCACATTCTTCGGGACTAAATGTAGTCCTCTCCTACCAAGGTTTGTTTCAGTCCGACAGTTATAAAAATGTGTAAATTACATACATTTTGATCCAGTGTTAGCGCTAAGCTTTTTAATTCGGGAGGGAATTCCCTCCCTGTCAAAAATTATCAGAGAGATCTTGCAAGTGAAGAGAGGGAATCTCCTATACAGTAACAGTAAATATGTCGAGGAATCCAAAATATTTGGGAGGGAATGTCCCTCTTGTTGCAATGTTTTGGGAAGGATTTCTGCGTTAAGGGGGTGAAATCCCTCTTTCCCTCCCCCCTTAGCGCCAACACTGTTTCGACCTTGGATGACCTTGAGATGACCTTCACCTTAATCGGGATCAGTGATAGACCCCACCCACCAAGTTTCGTTAAAATCAGACAAGTTTGAACTGGCTCTGAAACATTTAGGATCCATTCATGTAATGTTAGTGCATAAATCTGCAGAGCAATGCCATTTGATGGGAAAAGTGTCATATTTTCCTTCTTGTTGGATCCGTTTAGTGCACACATCCAAACTGCTCAAAAAGGTGCCTATGACCCCGAGTAGCGCTAACCCTGTTCATGAGTTATTGTCTCAACACTGAAGAAAAATTACCGTGAAGAATCCAAGATGAGCACCCTCAGGGAGGTAGGGCGACGCCCACTTCCGAACTCATCCAGGCTTTATGAAGGCGGACATATGTGCCAAGTTTTGTATCAATCGAATAAAGCGTTAATGAGTTATCGCGCTAACGCCTAAAGTTCCTGGCGGCGGCGGACACAGCCCCAAAACCATTATATCCCCGGGTACACTACACAGGGATATAATCATAAAATGAAATCAGAATAGCAATGGTGTGAGATCAAAATCAGAGGATGCGGCAGCAGTATTTCGAAGGCCAAACTATCGCACTCAAGAAATACATTCACCTCTCAAATCAGAAGTTAATCTGAGAAAACAGCCTACCACCATGTCCATCCATAATTCACAGTCTCCAGACCAGAAAACCATAGGCTGAATGTTAAATCATCAGGTTATTTTTATCATGATTGTTATAGCTAAGGTTATTCATTCGCAGCCCTAATTTTTGCGATCCTCAAAAGATATGGTTGGGTCAGAGTAAGAGCTTCAGATGACCCGAGAAGCCAACGGTGTAGCCCAGGGGAATGAGAGACTGAGTAGGGGGCTGGTGTTGAAGACATTATGGCCTATGGATGATTCTTGTCAACTCCATGCCAACTGAATTAAGGTAGAACTCGATCTACTCAGATATTATTTAGGACCATCATCCCCTAGTTAATGTCACAGAACACAGTATTAAACTGTGACAGTGTGGCTTTAAAACTTCACTGATAAAAACATCTGTGTTACCTATGTATGGATTGATGAATTTAACCTCCACATGGCTGTCAAAGTCCTGGTCAAATTTGTTGAGTACCTGTGGAAAATGAATACAAAATACAATTAAACAATACTTCCATGCAATGACACATGTCTAGGTAAAAGCACAGTATCAAATTTATAGTCAATTTCAGCATGAAAACAGGCAAGTCATTCCTGTTCAAAAAAATGTTCCAATAGATGTTTCTGAAAACTCTGCATGTTTGTTGAAACTTCATCAGGACTACTGTACCTTGATATCAATTGCAGTGGACTACGATTAGTGGGAGGGCTACAGTCAGTGCTGAAGGACTCGAGTCCGGTCTCGGTCTCGAGACCAGTCTCGAGTCCTTTTTTCAGGGACTCGGACTCGAGCTTCAAGGACTCGGACTCAGCTGAAGGGACTTCAAAAAAATAAAAATATTGCCGAAACTGAAATGATTTCGTCGCTATTTGCGAAATCACGGAACATCGTAATTCCGATGTTGAATGTGCGTATTGTGCAGGCATGCATGTCACTAGCACATAATCGAGTCGAGTCGCGGGAATCTGACCTCACACTATTTGACGGAACAGAGCAAGAAGTCAGGAAGGGGTCTCAAATTTGTTTCCAAAAGAGGCTCAACTTAGTCAGTTATTTGACAAAATGATATGAAATATCCATCAAACGTAGTATTTGTACACATTATGAAAATGCGGAAGGTCCCGTTTTTACAATCAGAAGGCTGTTTGATTACTTCGGAAATCTCCGACAATCTCCGAAAATGGCAGTGGTATAGGTTTGAGAAGTTCCCATAGAACAGTATGTTAGGCTATTCAAAACTTCACACAAGCAAGTATAACTTGTTCATGAGTAACTTTATGGTCGTACTTCTGCCAAATGTGACCTGCTATGTTTATGATTATGTCCAATTGATTGATTTTGTTACGGGGCATCGAGGGGGTGGGGCATGTAGGGGGATGGGGGTGGTGTTGATTTTATTAATTTGGGTTAATGGGTTTGCTCATTTCATCTCATTCATTATGCAACTTTGTTACAAGATTGTACTCGCCCATTACATGTATTTTTCAATCAGAAGAGATGGCTATTGTTCAACTGGTGGACTTTTTAATGAAGCCCAAATTCATCTCTCCTCAATGGAGTGGACCCTCAGAAAACTTAGGTTGCAGCTCCAAGTGCTGAACAGCTACATGACTGGTATCTATACTGACAGATAGATGTCAGGTGTCCTCAATAAATACTTGGGCTACTGTTAATTCATTACACTGGAATCCTTGGTCACATCAATTTATGTGAAGTCACGTTTGCCGGGGTACAGTAACTTGAGACACCTTTTTTTCATATAATTAGTACATGTACCAGTTCCACTACAGTGTAATGCAGTACACTGTAAAGGTAAAGGTAATTGTATATTTTTTGTGAAAACTACAAATAGTTAAGAGGCGCTTTCTTCAAAAACCTATCACTTGTCCACTCTGAGGAAATTAGATGTCTGAACCTAAATTTATAGATGTCTAACCAATTCTATTTTGGAGATAATCTGGGTGTTACCCTGCACACTGGATAACTTGAGACACTTTTCAAAGGCAAACAAATATATACCCAAGTTGAGGAAGAATGAAAGATGTATTGTTGTCTAACACATAGCTATATTGGACCCCTGAATAATGCATGAAAATTACTTGGATTGAACATTCCCTCTCTGAGCAATTACGGAAAACCTCTGAAACTGTCTCAAGTATCCTCACTCTACGGTACACATGAAGTAAAGAGTTTGAATGTACTTGTACAGTATGTTTCCGAACAACCATCAAAATTTATAAACATCAACAGCTAAACAAAAGTGAAACAAAGCAAAACCAACTGCAGCTGAAAAATAGCAACTGGAATCATAATGCAACAACATCAGCTTAAGCCGCATGTATTTAATTATTCTATAAAAAATAAAAACACAAGTTTGTAGGGTAATTGGATTTCACAGTGAACCAATTGATTAGGTAGTACGGTACAGTAACTTCCCAAAAAATGCCCACATATATATGCCCTTTCAATGACCTTTGACCAGAAAATACAAGAGCAACCTAAAAGTACCGCAAGTCTGTGATAACAATGCACAGACATTTTTCCCCAGGGCTGTATTTAGTGCATTACAAATGTTGCAGGCAGGGTTAGCTATTCGGGGTCATTTTGAGCAGTTTGGGCCCCTGAAATGTACATGTAGGATGAAGGTTCAAAAAAGTAAATGTAGTAATTATAGGTAGGCCTAAGCTTTTGAACTAGGGATTTGTACAGAGACCGCACTCAGCTGTCCGTTTCAATGTGAAAAATGTGTATTTACCAATCCATAGATATTTTGCCTGTGTGTGCTTCTTACAGTAGGCCTAGAAGGATATTAAAGGTAGTAAGGTACACTGTCGTCCTTGACAGTGAGCTCGAATGAGACTCCGTGTTTGAAAACAATTAGCCTGTGTGGAGATGAAACAGTTTCTGTTAGATCAAATAGGGGTATGCAAGGCAGGAACCGATACATATGATGAAAAGTAGGTTCTCCCGTTTGGTATCAAAACTGCCTTTTGTGGAGTTTTGCGAAACGACGCCGTTGTTTCATGCTGGCTTCTGATAGGGCGACAGTCTGGCTTTAAGGCTTCCAAGCTTTTTGTACACGCACAGTGGGCGCAGATCCACACCTTGGCATTAAACACTTTTAACACAGCCAGGGAAATGCAACATGTGGTCAAGTGAGCTGAAATGCTGAATTGATCTGGCTAGAATAGATGACCTGAAGATCACAATTTAGCTCACCCAGCATATAGCCAGTTTGAGCTAATGGGAAAAGGAACATTTTCATAATGCAATAAATGCAAACACTTGTATGCCAATAACAAGAACCAGCTGTACATTGCATTTTATGGTCCAATATTGAACTGTTCGTACGGAGGCTGGGAAGGGACACAGCATACATTTTTAGGTGGTAACGACTAACGAATATATCCCGAGATAATTATCTTGGGATATTAAATATACTGCAATGTCTCAAGATGATCGAATATCTCCAGACAGGCCTACACAGGCTACATGTACCGGTAATCAAATACCCTGAAATAACAGGCTAGTCGAATAGGCTTATCTCAAGACCAAGTATCTTGTATCTGTTAGACTATCACAATGACCGAACATCAGTACTGTGCACTAACATTTGTGGGAGGAGAAGCATTTTGCTTGATTCCACATTATGGGGCCCAGGGCCCACCCTGGGCCCCGGGCCCAAAATTCCTGAACACCCCTGATGGCCCATAC
>JAUOBX010284616.1:0-11274 GCA_032360705.1 Eupentacta quinquesemita
GGGGGCGTTTATAACAGGAGGAGGGGGCTTCTATTACAGATTATACAGTGTGCTCGACAATGATCATGATGCAGTTGTTGTGGATAGAGTTACCCCATGTCTTCAAACCACAATATACAAGTGCAGAAACGACACACTTGCAAAAATGATATGATAAATTGACATTATAGTGTGTTCACTTCAAATAGAGTAATTTTGGTAATCTGAGGTCAATATAGGTCAAACTAAATGTTGTAGTGGTACCAAAAACTAATAAAAAGTGCATGGCTCTCACATAGAAGTTTGAAGATTGTATGTTACTATTGAGGAAAAGTGGGTAAATTCGCAAGGAATCTGACAACTAATTGCTGTTTGTATGATAGTTATATTTGGCTGGTGCAAACTGAGAGGCTAGCTCGTTTCTCCATAAAAACAAGGATAATGACATCAAAGCATTGTTATAGCGCTAAATACAGCTCGCAGAAGAGAGCAGAAAAATTCAGTAAAAAGGGTTACTCGGCTACACCATGGGGGAGGGTGTCAGGTATGTAACTCATCCTGACCCTGACCCTGCTCATTTCTGTTATTGCAGGACCTACACCTTCAGTAGGAACATCCTCTCCCGATAAATCAACAACAGCAGGCATAACTCTGCCACAATCCAACACCCCAACCTCAGGTCCAACGACAACCCCAGAGGAAACTGGTACAACAGTGATACAAAGTACCACACCAGCCTCTGGAAGCAGCCCCACCATGGGAACACAGACTTCGATGACCCCTGTTAGCACTGCCACAAACATACCAACATCTGCTCCCACTGTAACCCATGGGCCCGATGTTATTACTTCATCCCCTCCATTGACATCATCGGCTCCTAGCACTACATTAGGCTCCACATTGGGCCCCACAGCCGGGACGACCACATCTGGCACTCCTACCACTGGCCCGACAACGTCAGCAGGTCCTTCCAGCACCACCACACCTGGAGTCTCCACGACTGGAACTCCAACCACTGGCCAAACAATATCAGCAGGTCTTTCCAGTACCACCACATCTGGAGTCTCCACGACTGGCACTCCAACCACTGGCCAAACAATATCAGCAGGTCCTTCCAGCACCACCACATCTGGAGTCCCCACGACTGGCACTCCAGCCACTCAAGCAGGTCCTTCCAGCACCACCACATCTGGAGTCTCCACGACTGGCACTCCAGCCACTGGCCAAACAACATCAGCAGGTCCTTCCAGCACCACCACATCTGGAGTCTCCACGACTGGCACTCCACCCACTGGCCAAACAACATCAGCAGGTCCTTCCAGGACATCAGGCACTGGCCCAACAACAGTTCCCAGCACTACGGAAGCAGCTTCCACCAACACTGCAGCAACCACAACTGGTGCTACTGGTAGCACAGTACCCTTCACTTCCGTTACCTCTGGTAGCAATTCTACAAGCCCGCTAACATCTGTCGCCACTTCCACTCCCCCAATGACATCAACACCTCACTCGACCACCACCAGACCTCGCACCACCTTGACCGCTATTCTGACATCTCCACGGACCACTGTACGTACCGCAACGCTGATCAGCACCACAACCCGGACAACTCTCAACTTGACGACTGGACTGACAACTCTTGAAGGTGGGTCAATAATATCCGGCTCCCATATAGCGCTTTATCACTGTTTTAAAGTGGTCCCAAAGCAGATGATACCCCTGATCATTAGTGACTTAGTGAAGCACAGACACTGTGCATCACCTCATTGGACGTCTCAATAGGGCTGCCACATGGGTGCATTCTAGGTTCCCTATAATTACTAGGTGGGAAAAGGAATAAAAAAGAACTGGCAACCTCCTTATCACCAGTCTTATGCACCACTGACTGAGCTGATATGATCACCACGTTAAATGTTTTGTCTACCATTCGATGAATGTACCTTCCTACTGGCTTGGTGTCCCCATTATGAATAATTCTATTTGTTCTGGAAGTGTCTTGGTAGTCACTTCATTTTGTATTTGTGTGCCTTAGAGCATTATATTATTGACTAGAGCAGGGGCGTGCAACCTTTTTGGGCGGTGGGCTAAATCTGTGATCATCTGGGGGGAGGGGGGCCGCAGTGGGAAACTGAAACCATTACAACGTAACATTTACACGAGACTCATCGTATTATAACGAGAATACCCCATTTACATTATGAACTAACTCAGGGATTAATCATTATATTGTGCATATTACATTGATATTCTATAGGCCTACTCAGACCTCAAGTTGAAGTTGGAGTCGAATAACAAGATGCACGGGGGCCGAAAATAGGTCAAATCAAAATTGCACCGCGGGCCGCACAAAAGGAGGCCGCGGGCCGCATTTGGCCCGCGGGCCGCAGGTTGCACACCTCTGGACTAGAGCGTCCACCCAAATAATGCTTGTTCCTCCATGGAGGCCTATACGCTCTGTACAAATATATATGGGAGCATTTCTTCAAGAGGACAAACAACCTTTTTCGCCCATTTTTAGCCCCCTTCGAGATTTTGGGTGTGTGAGCTTGTTTTTTGGGGCGTTGTTCGTGCACAGAAGTTTCGTTCACTCCAGGGGTGTGCACAACCTGTCATCCAAATGCTTGAGCACTGCCGAGCAGCTTGATCGCCCATGAAGGAACACGCGCATAGCCTAAGACCCATAAAAAATGATAGATACCGTATAATTTCTAATAGAGGCCCCTCCTCTAATGAATGCCCCTCCCCCTTTTTTGGACTGAAGTATCATCGAAAAAAATAGTCCTAGGCGTCTAGCCTAACAATATACCCTATAAATATAGCCTTCAAATATATAATTTATTAGGAGCCCCCTCTTATCAAAATGCATAGCCCCCGGGGGCTTCTCTTACAGATTATACGGTATGCCTTCTAATGATATTTTTTGTTATGTGAATATCTGAATTGGCCACCCAGACAACGCGTGATCGCAATTATAATGCTCTGAGGTGTGTGCCCAGCTTGGCTTGTCGACAAGATACCTCATATAATAATAGGCATGACCTAAACTTCCGAACATGTAGCATTCAATACAGTGTTCTTGATCTGATTTTATTCTCATTATGAAAAGAAGAGAGAAAAAGTTTGGTTCATAGATAATTCAGGCAATCTAATGAGCACTAGGATATGTGATTTCACGGCTTAGTCACCTTTTAGGAGGCAAAGCCTTAGTGTTTTGGTATGCATCAATTCCCCTATGATGGAACCACTCACTGTTCCAACTTACTGGATTTGGAATCCTTTGTATTCCATAAAGTGGCTACATTGATTCAGGAATATTGGATATGCCTATCAATTCATAATATATTCATGACATTTACTACATATAGATAGATAGATAGATAGATATTTATTCAACCATCGGATGGAACAAACAATGGAAATTGGATGAAAACAGGAGCTCAAACATAAACACATGAAAACAAGTAAAACATGTAAAACAAGTCTGCCTAAAAGTATGTATATACAGAGTTGAAGATAGGAATACATGGATACAAAAACAGCATATTGCACGAGAAACAGTGGCTATAACAGTGACTAAAACAGTGACTAAAACAGTGAAGGCAAGAGTAGAACTATTCAGCATTGTAGACCTTTACGAGAGAAGGATACTGACTATTTACGAGTCTCTTAGAACCCTTGGAGGTATGCAGCCTTTTGCCAGAAGGCAAGAATTGAAAGTACTGGTGAGCAGGATGAAAGTTGTCGCTTAATACTCTATCAACTCTCTTAAGTGCACGTTCTTGGTACAGAGAGTGAAGGGAAGGAAGTCCCGTACCAATAATACGTTCGGCATTCCTAATGACTGACTGCAATTTCAATTTTATTTATGGTAAAATAATGCTAATATACTGTTGTTATACTCGAAACAGCAACACTAACCCCGACCCCTGAAACAAACTTGACTGAGACTCCTGTTTCGACCGAGGGGACAGTGACAACTTTAACGCCGTCGAATGTAACCTGGACTCACGCCACGCTGTCACCGTCCACGGAAGGTAACATGCGTGTGCTTCTTCTCCGCTCTTGAAGGAATCGTGACATGATTTAGTGCTCTTCCAGAGTCTTGTGTACTTCTTTGGTCTCGTGTTGCCACTTTCTCCGTAATTGTATGGGAATTTGTATCTTGTGCCTACCTGTAATTTTTTACTAACCATCAAAAACTCTTCCATCGTTTACTTCATCCATGTACTGTGTGTTATGTTCATTGTTCATTGTTGGATTGTTCCGTGCTCGAAGCTCCCAACTTATCCGAGTGATCTCATATCCCGTCACACCTCAATCAGGTCAATGCGTCTGTGGTATGGAAATGCGTTCCAAATTCCTGGATGTAGAGCCGAGATGGGAACGAGAAGCTCAGATACTGAGGTCCTCATACCTGGAAATCTCTCACTGCTAACATCCCTAGCATCCTTGACCTTGTACAATTAAAGTCCAAAGTGACGACGTACTACGTATACTTCAATTCAGCTTTTGGTCATCACTGTGAGCTGTACAGCACAATTGGATATTTGTTATATTACTGTCACTTTATAAGTGTTCTATCAATCTTCTTGGCTGCATGATATGACAGTTGGTCGGATAGGTTTGTTATAGGCTAGATTAGGCACCAAGGATATGGATTGGATGTGATTGCCTCAAGGAGATGGAAAATGAAAACATGTAAAAACTCCAAATCTCAGTTTCTAAGATTGTAGCATGATGCCTTGTTGAGTTGAGGATGTGATGCTAGTCTGTACATGGTACATGTTTTTAGAAGGTAATAATCACTAACAAAATTCATTGGTTTTGTTAAATATCTTATCATGCTGTGCCTGTTGCATATTGAGGAACTGCCCCAGTCACCCCACAATTCCCTGTTTTTGAGGGGTGAGTCTCCGGGGATTCTGATGATGAATCATGGATTTCCTGGCAGTGCGTGCATTTACCTAGCGTGTGAATTGCTGAACTCAGAAACGATTCGTGTCATCAGTAAATAGCCCAGCGGATATGCCTTGCATTCTGTATTGAAGAGTGATGGCAATACTAACTCTTGCAGATTCATAAGATCATACATAATTATGATCTCAATGGTTTTCACCTGAAATATTATCTAATTGGAAAAAGAGCTATACCAAGTTTTATCAACTTTTTGTAGCTTCATAACTTCTC
The DNA here is from genome assembly GCA_032360705.1 of Eupentacta quinquesemita. Taxonomy (NCBI): domain Eukaryota; kingdom Metazoa; phylum Echinodermata; class Holothuroidea; order Dendrochirotida; family Sclerodactylidae; genus Eupentacta; species Eupentacta quinquesemita. The sequence continues at coordinate 5,167 of JAUOBX010284616.1, forward strand.
GGGTAATCAATATTATGTTCCTGCCCGCAACGTCAGCAATAATAGTGAGCTATATCGCAGAATTTGTTTTCCTGTGGGCATTAAGATGGTTGCATGATAATTAATGCAGTAATATGTAGCAAGTGGTGATAAACACTGCGCACAGAATGTGAAAACATTAGGACATTGAGGAGTTGCCTCATCTTCTTCATGGAATTCCTCGTCCCGCAGTCAATTTTTTTGCGATCCCCCTGCCAGTAAACGGCTTCATTGATATACATCAGGAGAGTTCTTACTGCAATCGAAGCATGTATTTTCTTCCTCCCATGATGAATGCGTGGAGTAACTGGAAAATTACTCTTGTATTACTCCTGTTCTGTCACTCAATGCCTGTTGTCATCAGAAACTTTGATTTCGTCGAAATCAGTCTGTGAAATACCTCTCCCTTCTGTCTCTACCTCAAAACACATGTGAATGCACGGAGTAACCAGAAAATTACTTTTGTGTTACTTCTTCTTTTTGTCACTCAATGCCTGCTGTCAGCATCAACTTTGATCTCGTCGAGATCAGTCCGTGAAATACATCTCTCTAATGTCTCTACCTCACAGTAAAAATACACATATTATTGTTGTATTTCCATTGGTATGCAAAGTCCTATGTATATGAATATATGTATATATGTATGTGTAATTATCAGAGTGACTTTTATACATGTGAATTTGTATAGGTGTGTATATATATATATATATTTATATAGATATAATTATATTTTTTCTAAATACTTATATACCAATTTGTATGTTATTTATATATATTTACATATATAACTTGATCTGTAAATCTGGAATGAGTTGTGAAATTGCAGTGAAATCAATGTTCCTCTACTTTCATCCACCCTTTTGAGGATAAAATCTCTATCAGGGATGTAATATTTTTACTTGTTATCATCTTGCATATTTTTTGCTCATAATTTTAGGTATCGTATTTAGGACATATTATTCTACCTCGGGTCTTCTTCGGGTGTCAAGAAGGGACACCAGACTTCAAATTTTCTGATGGTCAATCGGGGCTGGAATTGAAGAAGGATGCAGTGGACGTCCATGAAAGCTTGAGACTTTGGACAGTCCCAGCTAAAGTAATGTTGAACCAAATGTCTTCTTATTCTATTTCTCTGCAGTCTTCTGCAGGTCTAACTTTTACTTTTGTTTTCCCAGTCAGGTCTCTGAAGATGTAAAGGTGGGTTACAGTGTAGGTAATGAGTTTCCTAAAATGAACTCAGGTCCATGTCCAATCTTAATGGCTGCAGTCAAGCTGCAGCAACCTCATCTATGCTGCAGCAGTACATCACCCCTTTGCTGCAGCTGCCTCGGCTATGCTGCACCAGTCTCCACAATGATGCAGTAGTCTCAGATATGCTGCAGCAGTCTTGGCATTGCTGCGACAATCTGAGCCATACTGCAGCATGTGTGACCATGGTGCAGCAACCTCAACTATGCTGCAGTCAGCTGCTGCATGTTTCACCTCAACAAAAGATGAGCGTTAAACAAGGAGAATGTTCAACTCCAAAGATGTGTACATTCGCAGCATGGATGCAGGGAGCTGCAACTTGACTGCAGTCCGAGTTTTGGGCATGGAGTGGTAAGAGGGCAAGATCATTATGTTCCACTGACCTTGTGCACTGTGTGTCTTTTCTAGTAACAACCATTACTGTTGTGTGTTTCTCTCTCGCAGCCCCTTGCCTCACCTGTCAAGTTAATTACCTCGAGCCTAAGTACTACACCGTCAACGATTGCACTACGAAGTATGAAATTGCACTCCCTGCCTGCTCTGGTAGTTGTCCCTCATCCACGGATAGTTACGTCATCGTAAGTATCAGGACTACAGACCATTTTCATAGTCAAATGCCCCACAAACGAGAAATTAATGATATCCCGTGGTTTGGCATTCGCCCTAGACCTTTGTGAAAGCAATCCTCCTATGAGTAAAAGAACAAGGTGGACTATATCAATAGAAGATGCACCACGGAGGAGATAATTGTCCTGCATGCCTACTCTAATTCCCCCTTGTCGTTGAATAGTTATGTCATAGTGAGTGGTAAACATAGGTAGTAGAAGTTCACCAGTGGATGTGATCTCTTCGAATGTGAGTGGAGCATTCGATACAGTGCCACATAATCGATTGTTGCTGAAACTCGATTCATGTGGAATCAGTGTCGATATTTCAAAATGGATCAACTGGCTGAGTGAGAGAACACAGATGGTGGTTCTGTATGGTGTTGAGTGTGAAGTCAGAAGGAGCACATTTCTTGAGAGAGTTTGGAAAGAATGGAATGAATTGCCGGAGGAAGCAGTGACCACACCTACACCCCTCCCTTTCAAGTGTGGGAGCCTCCTATCCCTAAAACAGTCGTATTGCGATACAGCTCTACAGGTGAATCCAGTACAAACTAACCTCGAGTAGGATATTTAGATTGGGCTGAACGGTGATTTAGCACTTCCATTGGCCTCCAATAGCAGTAGAGTGGCCTAGCGGTATCAGTGATGTTTGGCAATACAGGTTCCGGCTTGTCCCGGGTTCGATTCTGGCATACACCGTCGTGCATTTTCTCCAGAGGTGGCTCATTTACAGTGACAATTTGCTGTGGTGCAGTAGACTTCGTAATTATGGGGGGTTGTTGAGGATTCGTCTCGTCAGTTGGCTGTACGCAGTTACCATGGGTAAATTGAAGGAAAAAAATCCCAGGATCCGAGGGAGTGGTTAGATCCTGGTGTCCACAGATCATCTGTCAAATGGGGATGTAAAGTGGCAGTTCCAGGAGCGAGTTGGGATTGATGACAGTACACCCCTGCCTCGGTATAACCTGAGCACTAGTTGAAAAGAGAAGGCAAGTTATCGCCGTTGCTTATCCACAATAAACACAGCTGGAGTTCCTTGATATGCCATCAACTGAAAAACGAAATCACTTCTTTCTTCAACAGGGCTCTGATGGGAGCCTGACGGCGGTGGAAAGCTGCAAGTGTTGTCAATCAACGGAGACGAAACCTTTGGCGGTGGAGTGGAATTGCAGCGACCAGAGTACTCCACCCAGTGAGCTATTTGTCCCCACCGCCTGCAGCTGTAATACGATGCAGTGTCCCCAGTAAAAGGGGCGATAGGAGCTCTTGACCCAACGCAGTAGCATTAACACAGAGATCCCACTGCTGTCGCATCCAGAAACCCACCGCTGTCGCATCTATGGGTGCTATATGACAACTGAAAATGCATCTCTTCGTATTTCCTTCTAATCCATTGGCTCTTCTCTTCGAGGTATTCTGGAGGTAATTTTTCATAGGAACATGGTATGGAAATTTAGAAACGAATTGGACAAACTATGGGTTATTTTTTTATGTGAATTTGTGACAACCAATTGGTATTCTGGTGTAAATTGTCCTGTGTAGTATAATTAGGACAAGATGTCTGGCTATGATATGATATACCCAGTTAGGTAGAAATGACACTGTTACAAATATGGTAATTCAAGTTCATTGGTCGAATACTGAACCTTTTTTTGCAATGATGGAAGGTAAGTATAGGAATCAGAGTATAGGGACAGTTGGGGTACGAATATGTGTGTGTGTTGGGGGGTTGAGAGGTGTAGTGAAGTTGCTCATTTGCTAGTTTAGAGAAAAAACAAATGCGCAGATGGATATACAAATTGTGAAGAAATGAATAAATTAAATGAAATACAATTTAGGAATGGGATATTTAGCATATATACACTTTAGGAATGCTTTCATTTATATGCTTTTTATGTGTGGTATTTCCTCCATACTTCCAGCTTGTTCATCGTGATTCATATTTGAATAATCCTGTACATTTTTTACTCCTGATCTCCAACCAAAATGCTCTGAACAACAATGACCAAGACACTGAGAGAAAATTCACAACAAGCTTCATATCCGATCCGAGACCTTATATAGTCCCAATGAATCCCTAATTTCTGGGTTTAGATCCTGCATTGTTTTTCATATGATGTCATATAAATTGAGCTTTCCATTTTATTTTTGGCTTCTAAGATGAAAGGATTTAATATTTATGAACACTTTGTCACAATACTTTGAATAATAATTAAGAGATTTATGTAGAAATTAACATATATATTTTGCTTTTACACCATGCACCATGTAAGAAAGGATAGATACAAATTATTTATTATTGATTAGAATTTATTGCCTGACAATTTCTTAGTGAATACCTTAGAGAATTTAGTAATACGAAATGCTTTACTAAGTTATGGGAAACAATAATTTTTAACAAGATTTTCTGGCTGTTATTTCCCAAATTAGGTATATTTTGAACAAAACAGCCATATACCAAGGCTTGTTTGAAGATTTCAGCTCCCAAGTACAGTATTAAAAATACTTCTAGCTTCAGAAAGTTCATGTGGTGTGAAGACAAAAAAAAAAACCTTTGAATTGCATCCAGTATTGTCCCCAAATCCGACTGGTGTGAAAAGCTGAATCCAATGAAACTCCCTCATCATATTTGGATATTTAAATCCTATTATCAAAAGCGACAAGGAAGGTTGCAATCGTCTGTTGCTGCAATATTCAATGTGTATGTCCGTTTTGTGTCTTGGACATGATCTGTTACAAGTGATTGTCATGAATGCATGAATCAAATAACTTACAACAAAATAACCTATTTTTCCACTTGGTGATAAGTTTTGTCAGTTTCATTTTCATGCCTTTTCCACTTTCGCTGAATACATTCCTTCATATCTTTCAACCAATCTGTGTTCTGTTGTTATTTGGTATTCGCAAGGAAAGTAGTAGTAGACCCTGTTGGGTCTGCTCGGCGTATAGTGTAACATGTATATGGATGCCTTGAGTTATCTCCAGGGAACGGATATATCAGAAAGAATATTAAAGGGGAACTCCAGTAATTAAATCGTTGGTGAAACTCGCCGAAGCGACCCACAAGGTCTAGGAAAGTAGCTGCTTGGTGAAAGAATTCACCTATATTGGAGGACGGATTAGGCCAGTCGGTAGAGCACTAAACTCGTAATCCAAGGATTGTGAGTTTAATTCCCAGACAAGCTCATTCAGTGCACTGTTGGGTGAAGCGCTGTATCTCGCACGCTCCCCACCTACCCAGGAGCTGAATGGGGACCTGATGAGGTAACAGCCGGTTGTGCCTTGTAGGCAGCATGGGGTGCAGCGGTCGTGAGTGAGAGTGCACCTGGGGTGCAGGGAGGGTCTTTGTCAGTTTACCATCGAGGAGCGTAATGTACAGAGCGCCCAGGGTCGTTGAAAGCCAGAATAAGTGCACTATATAAGACTGAATGTAATTATTTATGATTATTATCAGACCTCATCGGTTAGCTGTACAGTGGATAATAGTATAATAATGAGGACTTGATAGAGCGCATAATGCAAAAGCCTCTAAGCGCTTTAACAGACCTGAAACGGAAACGAAGACAAACGGAAACAAACAAATATAAACACAGAAGACAGAACAGAGGTGACAGCACACTGCAGGATAGGAAACGAAGGAGTCAAGCAGACAGGGAATGCTGTGTGAAGTGATGAGTTTTGAGACGAGACTCGAAAGAAGCCACAGACGGTGCCGAACGGATAGAGCTATTATGCTCCTCCAGGATCCGAGAAAGTGGTCAGATCCTTGTGTTCACTAGCTATCTGTCGGATGAGGATGTAAAACGGCAGTTATTGGGAGCCGCTTGGGATTGGTTACTCTCTTTCCCCGATATCATGATCTGAACACTAGCCCAAAAGTGATGGGCAGTTATCGCCGGAGCCTATGCATGATCCAACACGGCCAGGTTTCTTCGATGTAATTTCAGTGGCTTCTGGAACTCCTAGCATTCAACATTCCACTTCATTGTAATGTAGATTAGCTCAGCTGGTTGAACCAGATGGATCTGAATAATGATGACTGTGAGGAGCCTTCCCAATCAGCATGCCCACGTGGGGCACATATGGCTTATTCATGGGCACAGATTTCTGTGGACACAGGCTGGCCATGGTCAGTTTTTGATTCCTTGACGAAGTCGAAGGAATCTATGCAGTCATGACAGTATGTGTGTGTGTGTGTGTGTGTATGTGACGCCTGGCTTGTTAACACAATAAC
>JAUOBX010284727.1:0-11274 GCA_032360705.1 Eupentacta quinquesemita
CCCTCAAGAAGGCAAGAATGGTCACGAGTGGTCATGGTCAAATAGTTCACAGATAGCAAACAACCCTGCTCTGTCCGACATGTGTCAAACATTTCGAGGAACATCAATCATCGTTCACCGGACAGCCAAAAAGGTTTTACTTTAATGAATTATTCGAACTTTTTATGTCCAAAACGTTTCACTACTTATGTGGAACACCGGAATTATCTATGTTAGATTTAAACTTAATATCAGCAAGTTTCTTAAATAAGATGTAACATACTAGCGAGTGTCGTATAGACTTCTCAATCCGTAAGGCATTTTTTCTCATCATCGCTAGAATCTTCTAGAATTGGCCAGAAAACTCCTAGGATACTGGCGAGAGCAATGCTGATTGATGACCCAACCGTCAAACATGCTCCAGCGATGGCCATCCACTCCACAGTCAGCGAACGGAACAGAAATGACTGCGCCATATAATCTAACGGAACATTTACCGGTGTTATTGAAGAGACGGTAGAAGGAATTGTGTTCTCCACTGCCATAAAGAGGCATATGAGACCTAACGCAATAGTGGGCCCATGTCCTCACAGGACGGCTACATCAAACAAATTGCCTGGGATATCCCATGACTCGGACATCGTGCTGATAATGCGAGAAACTGCTGAATACTGGACAAAAAAAGGAAGAAAGCAATGATATCGAGTCCAGCCTAGTCCCTACTGAAACCCGGCGTATGACAAGCACAGCGCCCACCGGAAAGGCTGCTAGTACCGCTAGAAATACTACGATAACTGTATTCACTATGTTCCCATTTGAGGACGAGTTGGAAAACGAGTTGGAAGAGTCTGTCATGGATGATGTCACTATAATCACCTCAACGATAGAAGTGATCGTACATAATATATGAGATTTTGTGATCGGATCCCCTAGACAAATGTAACTGAGAATTATCACAAAAACTGGCATTGTGAAATATAAGGCCTTTGCGTTACCCGGACCGAGATGCGGAATAGTATAGAGAAGTGCAAACTGGCCAGTTGTTTGTAAGAAGCCACTAAAAAGTACACATCGGAAGTTTTCGTAGATAGAGGAGAAATCAGGCCTCTTACACAGCAAAAACATAGCACAAGTAATGCCTCCGAGAAAAGCGTTTGACGTGAATATCATGATTTGACTCGATGACTTACTCGCGGCGAAGATCAGCTGATCGGAAAAGGTAAAGCAGACCGATGAAAGCACGGCCATTAAGCATCCCTTGGCTATATTGATCCAAGCCATATTGAAAACAATGTTTCTCCGACTGTAAGTCACGGCTTTGCGAGAAGGATACGGTGCTAATTCATTCGTTCGCGAATCGATACTTGGGATTCTACTCAGACACAGTAGTAGTTCTGGATAACGATCCATGCAGTGACCTTCAGACTAGATGATATCAGTTTTGCATATCATGTAGCATAAATGCATGTACATGTACGTGGCAATCACATAGATATATATGTCCATGTCACATAATTTCAACAATGCGGCATATTGTGGTTGGTGGACAACGCAATGTACGTCAATATGGCGCGTGAGTCGTAACACTATCTATAGGCACGCTACACAAAATATTGCCTAAACCTGTTGTATTCCATCGATACCAGTAACTGAAGCTAGAAGTTACTCCAACACAGTCCATTACACATAGAGGCTGTATCGATTGGGGCAACTTCGATGTGTACTTTCCTACAGACACGAACTCTTTACAAGAGCATTGCACAACAGAGTTTAAAGGATTTGCATCAGGCATTTATATAATGTTCGTATGCCAGGATGGCTATGCTGGCTGAGTCGTTAACACAAAAAATCATCCAGCTGCTCATGGGTTGAAACAAAGGTAAATTGGGGTCAACATGAATCCCGACAAAGGATCGCTGAGTCTCGGGCCACCGTCTCTGGTGAATCAGATCACAGAAACAACCCTGTGCTAGAACAAAATCAATAGGCCTTAACCCAACGGTGAATGTCTTCCTAGAGTCATCATAGCCAGACGGGAAGCACAATTGTTCTGAAGACATGAAACTTGTCTTTGTCTCAGATACTGTGACTGCTACCCATTGATCCACGACACCGACGACGATAGCACATTATTCTAGAGCACACTTTTTCTACAGGTTCAACTGTTCGCACATAACATACACGATGACAATATCACATACTTTGCACATTTTTGTAGTTATCAAGGCTGGTTCAGTGTCCGCATTTCCTCTGGATACTAGTGACAATCCACATTGCACCTATTGGTATTTTGGTCTATCTTGGGGCAGCAATTAGATAGCAATAGGGCATCCATAGAGTTGCTCATCTAATCGCCAGCTTGTTGGTATGCCTGACTATACTTCAACGGTTGAAGTGTATACATCAAGCTAATGATATTCCTAAGCGATGAACAATAAAAAAATTGAAAGAAGAGAGAATTTCCATTTTTACACAATGATGTGACCAAAAATGTGTTCGTTGGTCATTATAATCGAGTAACAAGGCTACAAATAGGGTGTTCAGTAATTTAACTATCTTCAGAGAACATGGTAAGCTCATTACCACAGGTTGGCACTCTATTGTGAAAGATCATAACTCCATTCAATCCCCCCACCCTGGTCCTAGAAGTACTAAAATGCAGCTCAGACACAGGGCATAGAAAGTAAATGAAAAGAGGTTGAGTGGTCCAAGGTCACAAAGTATATGATTAAAAAACAAACAAACTGAAGACCTCTGTTGCATTTGGAATCGAGATTCACATAGTTTAGAACACTCCATGAGCACTTCAGCCCAGTTTTCGGGGGGCCGGGAGGAATTCCTATAAAATTTCGGAACACCTTCAATTTCTGGATGCCGAAAAGGCATTTGACCAGACCTGGTCAAATGGGCTAAGGTATAAACTCAACTTGCTTGGGCTCCCAGGTAATATAGTGGGATTATTATCTTCCTTCTTATCCAATCGGTCAATGGTCATCTACTTTGAGAATTGTCTTTCAAGGGTAATCAAACTGGGTACAGGTACTCCACATGGGTGAGTTCTCAGTCCCCTACTCTATATAATATATGTTAATGATATTCCTACCCCTGACGGAGTACAGGTGCCCCAATTTGCTGATGATTATGCACTTTGATGTACATCCGGTAGTGTTGAGTTTGACTGCAAAAAAAGTCCAAAAAGCCCTGAATATTATACAAAACTGGTGCTGAAGATTAATCCTTCGAAGTCCAATCTTCTCAATTTTAATAATACTTTATTAAAAAAATCTAACTCAAACAAAGACATCTATTTCTTTAATGAAATCATCCCTCAAGTAAATCAAGTAAAATTCTTAAGATTATTTTTGATTCCATACTTTTCTTTAAGCCCCATATTGACCACATTGTGGGTAAGATCAAGTTTATTATTACTCGCTTCAGGTCGCTTTGCAGTAATAGGTTCATCACTAGGGAGACCAGGTTGGTCGTTTTCAAAGCCTTCATTCGTACCGTGCTTGAGTATGGCGCTATTACTTTCTTGAGTAATTGTGTTACTAATTTTAACCGATTGAAACGGTTATATTTGGTCCCCAGTTATGTCCCTAAAAAAGAGGTACTGCCCTCAACACTGGGCCGTTAAAAGATAGAATTATAAAATTGAATAAAAATGTCTTAGCTACTAATAAAGACACTGATCCCCATATTAAGCAAATTATAATTGAGAAATAAAAAAGAAACCCTCCATCCGGTCCACGTTGTCTCCTGCGTCTGTCATTGTGGAGGAAAGAAAAAAGAAAATCCAGAGTGTCTCCTTTTTATTGGATAATTTTTGTCATAGTAATGATAAAAATATACAACCCTATTTATTTTTGTGACAACACCGTTCTGGGGAAGAAGGGGACCCTTGCGGGTCCTGAACTTCAAGTGCAATTGCACACACCCACTAAAACATAATAATTCGAGCAGAAAACGGATGTAATCCGTTGAATTCCGAGGGAATGTGACGGCCAAAGGATACCTACCCCTAACATCTAGTTTGCTTCATCGTTGGGAGCAGAAAGATTCTCTGCACATTCCGGGGGCTGTGGAAAATATCGGGTCACGGGTATTTTTGTGGCCCAACACTTTGACTCCCCACACTGTAGGTATAGGCGTAGCCTACCATGATATCAAATTAGCCGTAGTGCCAGAGTGAATTGTTCATGAGTAGGTCACATATTGGTCGATTTTCGCGAAACTTGCATAACCGTATAGAGAATGTCACAGGAAAAGATGTTACATAAACGAATAACTTGCAAAATAGTTCAATATTATATATTGTCAACAAAATGGCCGCCAATTTGAAAGAAATACCTTGAAACATATAATTGTAGAATCCTAACATTCTGACCTTTCCAGTGATGTATGGTTGTCGTTGACAATATTCCTTCATTATTCAATTATTTCCATTGATAAGCCGAAGTATCACATAGCTCACGTGACCTTACTGAAAAGGGTTGATTGGTTAGTGTGGTGAATTAACATTTGTCAGTGTTTCATTGCTTGCTTTCAAACCTCATGTAGGGATGTTGGAATTTAATAGCTGAGGAACTACCCATGTTTATCAGTTCAAACAGCAAGTACCTAATTCCCCTAACTTTGTTTGAATCTCTCGTTCGTTTGTCAGTTAACCATATTTTCATCATATTCAGCATGTTAAAGCTAATAGCGGTACTTATGACGATTAACAGTTTTGTTCATTATTAACTTAGGGGGATGTCAGGGCTCCCTTTAGAAAGTCAATGTGGATGATGGTTTTGCACTGATTCTTCTTCTCTTCTCAGTTGAAGCACTCGAAGTCATACCACGGATCATATCGACGGATAAACTTCTGTGCGATATTAACTATTAAGTAAGTTATGCATTCGATTCTATGAGTCAGAAGACATTCGACCTGTCTTGTTTCTTCAAAGTCACAACGCATTCATGTATCTACTGTACACATAGTTTACGGAAAAAGTTTTCAGTACGCCAATTGGTAACTCATACTTTCTGGTCGGTGATTTTGCCTCCTCACAAATTCCATCAGACATCTGTTTTTCTGAATAATATCTCAAATATAGTTAAATATTTTTCAAGCTACAAAAAGTATGGCTAACATGGTAGATTCGAGAAGAACAATACCGACGAACACAGCGATATACATCTTTCAAACGGACACCAAGTGCATCGATATGAGTCGAAGCAAATGGGAAACCAAAGCGGAGCTATTCAATAATAGCTAATACTCGATCGAATACAAAAATCGAGAGCGACAACACTCATCAAGAACAGTCGGCATTTTTGAATTTTTTTATTGCGAATTTCGTCATGGTAACCATTACGCAACGCGAAAATGGAGCGAATCAATGGTCCATCGCAATTTGAACAAGTTTTGAATGATCTACATTATTGAAACAAAATGTAGTACAGTAGAAGTGGCTGTGAGGAGATCACATATTTATTCAGTGAGCTTGAGTCATTAGCTTCTCATTACTGCTCGCAGTGGCCTGATGATTGTTTTTTCTGCACTGCTTTCATACTGCCTACTTACGTACAGTGTGGAATCGGCTGATTAGGGATCGTTACCAATAATCCCTGATTGGAGCTTACCTAGGAGCAAGAGTATCTAGGAGCAAGTGATTTTGAGTAATCAGGTCACTGATATACCATGGAGCCATGTTTTTCCTTGCTCTGTAGAATATTTAAAGTGATATAACTCATGCTGTCCTATTCCAAGGCACGATATAAACTCTGATGGAAGTTTACCCCAGTGACCTGAAAACATATGGTTCAACCAGGAGCGTTTCACTCTTGTATGGGCGTGGACAGTCTCCATCGAATCATCGCATTTTTCCGAAGGATTCCGAAATGTGGAAGGATCACAACAATACAAGGGCGTCAAATGTCCCTTCACAAGATCGTAATTTCTAGTCTTCACCCGTTTCAGAAACAGAGTATGTAATACCTTTATCACTCCATCGAACCATTCCACAGGATGAGTAATTGTATCATATTGCAAGAAAAATACGTTGATGATATGTATTTTTTCATGACAACCTCTATGATTTGCCACAAAATCGGATCTAGAGATTCATTTTAAATATATTTGGACGAATTTGATCGACCGGCTCAGATGATTTGTTTTTCCATATCAAATGTGCACCTTTCTAACAACAACTGATAACCTCTAGAAGAAATTCACAGATTGTTCCAGTTCTGATAACAGTTCAGGGTATCCTCAGAATAGTTTGCTATGGATAGTACAAGTGCGCAGCGCAATAGTAGTTAACGATACATAATGTTACATGTTCAGAGCAGCTTGGGTAATCGCCAATACCGCGTGAAGCTACATTACTGTACAGTAATAATGAAGTGATAGGCTACATAACCATTGCTTTATATAAGTATTGTTCGCAGGAATTTGAAAGAACATAAATATGTAGAATATTGGACACCATAGTCCATCATTCTAATATACATATTACACGTCGGATTGCTTCGTATCACACGATGGGAACCAAGAGATTGTAGTTGAGTAATGGGGTATATCCGTATACTGAGGAGATTGTCCGCTCTACACGGCAGCCAAGAAGATGGGCGATTGGTTGGCGATCACCGTTCACCATCAATGTTATTCGTCACTTGGAACGTCGCATGGTTTTGCCTGATCTACAAGACAAAAGCTTCATCAGGGAAACACTGCGATGTTCGGAAAAATAAATCAACGTTGCAGCGAAATATCATACCGCTCGAGCCATTTATTATACAACAGCACCTTATTTTGTTCTATCCAGTCTTCATTTCATCCATACTGCCCACAACTTCGTTGTATTATTGATGTTAGTGATAACAGGCGATTGATACGGCGTCTCTGGGGATCGGAGGAACCTCGATGCATAAGATCTGGGGTATACACCAATTCATTTGTTTATCAGGATTTGCTTTTTGATCCCACGGTGTAGAGTTCGAACTTTGTTATGGGTTTCCGGTGTGTAGAAGGTTCAATCCTAAAGTCGAAGGTGATATTTAGTAAGTTGGGAATCTTGGTAAGCTTCCTCTGAGTACGAGGTCGTCGTCACGGTATATGCATATGTTGGCTAGGTTGTCAACGTGGATCAGGGTGTAGAATATTGGCATACCGACATTTCTACAAGTTCTGATTCTGTCGCAGCTCCCTGATGTAATACGAAACAAGAAAGCGTTGCTTTTTTCGTCTATCCAGTATCTGTCGGCACAATTCGTTGCAAACTGTATCTGAAAATGTAGTGGATACCTTAGCCATCACGATTAATCACACTACAATATCTAGTTATTCTAGGAAACGTCGCAGTGCCGTTTTGCAACCATATATATCTTCAGGTAGATATATATATATATATACCGCCTACGAGTTACATACTTCAACCATAGCAATAATTATCCACAATGTAACCTCGATGTAATATTATTTATATATATATATATATGTATGTATATACGAATCATACCTATATTTTACGATGCTTCACAGCACAATATATAGTTAACCATATATGTTTCACATTGAATGTTATCTTTATTGAATCTCTGTTGTTTCTTTGTGTACAAGGTTCGCGAATTTCAACTTGTCCAGTTCCACCACCTTTAGCCTATAGGCCAGGCAGTCACTAAACAATCAACTCCAATAACAAAACAGGAGGAACTTGAGTGAATCCGATAATTCGTCCATGCGACACCTAATATTCCTTGCTAGTTGTAGACATGTGTTGCATGAAATAAAACTGTGAAACATTGAATACAGCATTTGAAGATTCATAGTATTACCTAGATGATCAGCAAAATATTTATTCTTGACGTCAGTGTACCGAAGACAGCTCGGAGAGAAAAACAGAGTCACTGTATTCCCTATATTTATTGACACAACGCAGGGAATACATTGGGCGGTTCACAACATAAAGTGTAACTTGTGGAATGATGGGGTTATCCAAGCTGGATTTGGATGTATTATCACCGAGTTCTCGAAAGAAGTTTTCTGCTTGCTGGTTCTCCCAGTAAGTGTAACTTTCTGGAGAGTGTGATCGGAGCATACAAGGGTGATTTCCTAATCTGTGGAGCGTTTTTTTCTGTCAATGCTGCCAGATGAACCAACCGCCAAACACGCTGCAACGAAGGCCATCTATTCCACATTCCAATGCCTGTACTATTATCCTATGGATCATTTACTGGAGTTATTATGGTGACCGTAGAAGGAATTGTGTTTTCCACTGCAGTAAACAGAAACACAAGTCCTAACGCTATAGTGGATCCATGTCCACACAAAACAGCAACATCGAACAAATTGCCTGGAATAGCCCATGACGGAACACTGTGCTGATAATGCAGCTGACTGCGGAATATTGGAGAAAGATGAATGCAACAACGAGAGTGAGTCAACGCCGGTCTCCATCAACACCCGTCGTTGTACGAGCACAACAGCATTTGAAAAAACGCAAGGAATACTACTATAACTGTATCCAATATATCACCCTTCAGAAGGATCTGTTGGAGTCGGTCTCGGATCTCGTAACTAGAACCCCTCTTACGACGGTAAGAACGACATAATATGTCAATCTTTGGAATCTGATCTCCCACGAAAATGTATCCAAGAGTTATCATAGGGTTTGGGAATACCGAAAGAAACTTCTCGTAGTGGGAGGGGAATTCAGGCCTCTCACACAACATGAACACGTGAAACATTCAAGACCAGCGTTCAACGTGAAATCATGACCTGGCTTAATGAGTTACTCGCGGCGAAGATGAGCTGATCAGAGAAGGTAAGGCTGTGGAACGGACATTGCACATCCCTCGGCTATGTTGAACCAAGCCATGATAAAGAGACAGGTCAAGTCACGGTTTCATGAGTTGGATACGATGTTCCCCTCTTAGTCCGCAAATCGATTCTTGCGAATATACTCATACAGGTACACATCATGCATCGGTGCATATGATCCGCAACACTTTATACACATCATGTTTAAACTGTTGTAGTTGCGCGTTCACTGGTACCAGTAACAAAAGCTAAGGTTGGTCTAGCACAGCCCATGTTAATTTTGTCTAGGTAGCCTTGAGGTATGCACATTTCTACATACATCAGCATACAACACCATTACAATAGGCACTACTAATTTGAATAATGTATGCATACATCGAGTGGCATCGAAAAGACAATGAACGTTCTTCTCTCTAACGAAGGCTATATAGTACACTACAGAACCGGTCCCTTGTCACTTGCGACCCGGCCAATCTAATCCGTCCAACATGGCTCATAGTCGGGGGGAAGTTACTAATGAAGCTACCAATGAGTTCAATGATCTGCTTGGCTCATTTCAGGGAAAGTGATCGCAACGTACGGAAGCGCGTAAGTGTCGCCACCTGTTAGTCGTTGCATTGTTGCAAAGTACATCGGTTGGGAACACACCATGGAATGACTCGAGCCGTCCTGATAATCTCTGTCTCATCGAATCTTAACACAACCAATTTGGCACGGCAATCTTATTTAAATGCTACAAATTGACCCCACGTACGTTGTAATACAATGAAAGACAATAATCACCACAGGTATATTATGTTAATGTAAATCGTAGGTTGATCCTATGGTCCCTCAGGGCCGCTGCAACTCCTAGGACCAACATCTCCCTGGAACTGAATCCATATGTTGATGGCGTAACCGCAAAACACCAGTACGAAAACGAGCAGCGTTAGTCTGTCCATGACTAGGGCAACTGTACGGGCCTCGAGCTTTGCCTGGAACGAGAGAAAGGACGAAGTAATAATGCATTTGAATTTATTAGCAACTGTAACAAGTTACAAACAGGTAACTAACCCTCACCACCCCAGTCTCCCCAAGAATTTTAACTTTACCTATGCTCCCCTCTAACATTCGCAATTTTGATGATTGAAATAATAAATTGCTATACAATCATTGGGGCAAGCGGACCGTGGAGATGTATCTTCAATTCGCAGCGACATTTATTATAATATCAAACACAGGTAAATCTGAATCAATAACTTTAACCTGTAAGTTGTGTATATTTCCGATTTGGGACCAAATGTAACTATAAAACAGGCATTCTTGACTATTACCAGTTCGAGAAATATGTCGAACATTCCAACGCCGTGAGAATGTCGTGTGAACTATATGCCAGGTTGGAAAAAAAATTACATGGCAGAGCAAGGGAGTATGCCAGGACCTGCTTATGGTGTCATCATCAGCCTAAAAACTTTACCTAAACATAGAATAAGAACGTGTTATCTCGCTTTTTTAACTGAGAGAATTGTATCTTTAGGCAAGACGGTTTATGTCCATTGTTTCGTCGCAACTCGGCGTGTGTGAGGTTGTGGGCATGGGGTACGATCTGTGTACATAGACACAGACACTGTGGTTTCCGGGTGTTGGGATGAGATTAGCACCTACGCCAATTTTAATCCATAGTAGAAAAAGCAAGACTCACTACCAGTCTACGACTTTAGTAGACCCCGAATAGAATGTTTTGAAATGAAATAGATCGATATACTGAGAGGAATCATGACAGAATTTCGTCCCATGGAGGCGGGACAAACTTGTCTGACCTCGGGTGAAGAATTTAACGACCGAGTGTCAGGTTCTTGTGGTTATGAAATACTTATTTGGGCTGTTGACGGAGACATTTTATATATTAAACTGTATTATTCTCCGATTGCCCTCGAATTGAATTCTATGGATCAATTGTTATCGAAACCCACTGTTAAACCAACCAATCGTATCAGAATTAGTCAAAATATCCAATAGATTTTCGAAATGAAAGCGCAATTATTGATACAAGGACGGTACCTCTGCTCCCGGGTCAGCAGGGTCAGCGAAGTGCTGGCAGTTTTGTGACGTAAACAATTCGGCAAACTGATGCCCGAATCGGCAAAGTGACCTGTCTAGTCTCCGAGGCACCGATTTCCTAGAGGTAAGATATTCATATGTCACTTGTTCAAGTCAATTGCCTAGTCCATCAAAAACACACAAATTTGTTCAATAGCTGTGCACAACCGCCTGAACGCAGATGGTTAGCTAGGTGGGTAACTTCATCTTGAAAAACCCTGTGCCTGTTTCTCATTATCAGGGCATTATCTATGAAGTATGTAGATACCCCTGTAAATCAGTCATACACCGCTATATAAGTAGAATGTTTCAAAGGGGTAACTACATCTACAAATATACAGGCATTTCCTTCAAACGGAGCTCCACGCATGAACAATTTGCACTTACTTTCTCGCTCCCTGTTAGTCCCT
>JAUOBX010284838.1:0-11272 GCA_032360705.1 Eupentacta quinquesemita
CCCACACCCCGGGGGGGGGGGGGTATTCTGTCCCATCTGATTTTGTCTAGGATTGTAGTATCGACTTGTCCACTAAAAAATAATACAGTTCGTTGTGAAATTAATCTTCGTGTCAGGTCTGGTGATTCGTCCCT
Organism: Eupentacta quinquesemita; assembly: GCA_032360705.1. Taxonomy (NCBI): domain Eukaryota; kingdom Metazoa; phylum Echinodermata; class Holothuroidea; order Dendrochirotida; family Sclerodactylidae; genus Eupentacta; species Eupentacta quinquesemita. The sequence goes on from JAUOBX010284838.1 coordinate 135, forward strand.
GCGTCCTGAAGCGATAATTATAGTACGAGGAAATTGCAGTTTCCGAACTGCTAATCCCAGTTCACAGTAATTTAGTGATGAAGAAGTAGGAAATAGCAAGACACAAGACTGTGTCGTGATTCCTTGCAGTTTGCCAATCTTCCCACCAAACAGTTTATGAGGAGGATTTATATATTTGGATTTGGAGCTTCGATAGCCACATCACAACCTGTACAAATTAGCTCACCTATTTAAGTGTTTGAACACCGACTGAGCGGATTCCAATTCTCTGGTCAGATGAGCGCCGATCAATATATGAGAGTTATGTATGTTTCTAAAATCAGAGTCGGGTTCTGAGAACGGAATCATCAGATTACATTCATGTGTAACCTACTATATGGGCACAGGTGCAGGCAATACCAGGATCAATGACTCCAATATGAGTTGGGAATATTGAATGTCCACTTTTTTGTGTTACATGTCTCGAAGTTATCAAGCCTCATTCATATTACTCCGGAGAGACATCAATAACTATAACTAACAATAACTTATAACAGAATCACAAATGGTTGATCTTGGAGGTGTAGTTGTGTGTCGGACAGGGGTCATTTTGGAAAATAACCACAATGCTATCAAAGGTCATTGAAGGTCACATAGGGGTAGAAAACTGCTGAATCTGCGAACACTATAGTTTTTTGCAATAACTCCTGGAGGAAGGGGCACAAACAGTTGATCGTTTTAGGTAGTTGTGAGTTGGGGAAGGGAAAATTTCAAAACAAAACATCGATGCGATCCGAATAAATGTAACTTTGAGGAAGAAAACTATGTACGTTATTTCTGGGCAATGACGTGAGAACGGAATGTCTGAAAAGGTCGGGAAGAACACAGTTGTGTTCCTCGAGGTAACATGCATTCGTCAACCTCGGATTAGCTCGTTCCAGAGAAGGTGCATAATACAGTTGGGGTTTTATGACAGGGGTGTATCATCAAGGTGGACATTTCTTATGGGAATTATCATGTAATCCAAGAGCACTAAAAGTCAAAATGTCCAAGTGCTGACTTTGCTGGCATTCCAACAGTCTTGACTACTTCACCTGACATATTACCACAGGCGGTCATTGCATCTTACTAGAGGTTACGTAATTTTCCCGTCATCCTCTCGGACCCATACTATCGATCCCATATCATTCACAAATCCCCCCTCCTCCCCAACGATATCACTCATTCTCATTAATATTCCCTATGAAAATACTTTCGACTGCTCAATGTCTCTGCCACTGCGAACAGTTTGCCTTACTGCCCACTCAAGATAATATGTGGAGCCTCACATTTCCAGGTTTCTCACACAGATTTCACCTTCATCAATTTGTAGAATTCACTGTTTATTTCAACACCATACATATTTTACACCATCCCCCCTTGTGTTCCCACCAACACAACTTTGGTTTGATGCCTAGAAAAATCTGGCCACACAAACTTGTAGGCATACCGAAGTAGTCCAGTAAATCACCTAATCCATGGACAAACAATTCTACCTCCATGGTTCAGATATAAATCCCCGGAGAATAATGCATTCCATTACCAAACCCAGGCCAGATTCCTAAACAGTCCCGCCAATTCTTCGAGGAGTATAGACAGTGACATAGCCAGGACTTTTGTTGGAGGGAGGGGTGTTAGTCGAACTTAGTCCACTATGTAACAGAGTGTCACTGCTGGTTAGCGCAGAGCATACAAGTAAATGCGGGGTTTGACGTGGGCCGACGCATCGTGTGCACTCGGCCTTGTGAACCGAGCTCGCAAGATGTGAGCACTCGGTTGACAAATTGTTAGCTTGTTTGGATAATCTTTAGAACGTTGGCACCATACCCAGGATTTGAGTTGGAGGGAGGGGGTTAGTGCACTATGTAACAGAGTGTCACTGTTAGTTGGCGCAAATCACTCACCCATGACCACTGGTGATATGGCTTTCGTGTTGGCCAATCAGATGACACCTAATCAGCACCGTAGCCTGATCTCGTGGGCCGACGCATCGTGTACACTAGGGCCTGTGAACCAGGCTCGCAAGATATGAGCACTCGGTTGACAAATGGTTAGCTGGTTTGGATATTCTTCAGAACGTATGCACCAAAACTAATATGATATGCCATTTGTAGGGTATTGTGCGCAATATGTGATCACTGGACGGTATAGGTATATAGACAATAATGTATTTTGAAATATGTCCCTTAAACGCTGTGTTTGCATCGAATTGCATCATTAGCTCAATGTAGGCTATAATAACTGATGACTCAGAATAACAAATCTTAGGCCTACACGATACGGTCCAATGACCTTTCCTCCACTTTTATCTTTCACTTTTCCTCCACGTTTCGGAACCAAGTCTCAACAAGAAACACGACAAACACTCTACCCAACACTCTAACACTTGGAGTCCAGGGTACGGATAAGATAATAACTGTGGCCCCCAGCAGTACTGAACTTCGTCAGCCTCTAAAAATTAGGTATTTGTTATGAACGTTGTCAAATAACTGGGTTGTCAAGCATACTCCATGGAATTCAGCCACACTCGCATGAACACTTGAAACCACGTATCCATACCGTGATACATTTGTATCAAATTGTATTGTATTTAATGTTTTGCAATCACCACTATGAACTTAGGTAACTGGAAACGTTGGAAACAAGTATTTGCGCAATATCTACTTAGGCGATATGGATGATTCCTTTCGTAGGTAATTGTTGAAATTGTGTTCAATAACTGAGCGTCCCAAGATGTTACTACTGTGTTCCCTTCAGTGTTATTCGACACATGGACTCAATATCTGATGACACACATCGCCACGCACTGAATAGTAATGTAACACTTCGTTATGTTCTATCTCTTCACAAATAATTGAATCGCTATCCCATCAATTCTTGAGAGCAACAAGTTTTGGTGTAGTGACCAATGTTTCCCGCACATTTGGGTGTAGTCACTAATGTAACGATTGTAGTGTTACCATGCTACGAAGCGACATATTTTGGTGTAGTAAATAAAAAATATCCGCGCTTCCCCGCAGTATATCTAATGCGCTATTTATTTAAATGTCAGCGTTCGCCTAGCCGGATAATTGTATGTCTAGATCATTTTGGAATGATCCATGGTACGACAATTTCGAAATTGATGGAGATATTTACTATTCCATAAATATACAGTTGAAAACACTCCTTGCAAAATCCATCCACACGAACTGGCGAACGCTGTCAGTATTATAGACCTTACTGTATAATGACTGCCATAGAATGAGTTATATCTCGCCTTCAGCCGGAGACGCGAACGATTTAATGAATGTTGGTGCAGGTAATGACGTCTGTTATTGTACTGTAACAGGCGGATCGATAGACTCTCGACGGCAGAAGCAGGGCTTTCTTCATTGCTCTCTTGCAGAAAGTGTCGATTCTTTACCGCGTAGTTTAGAAGGATTATGTATTAACAACTAGTTGCAATATATTCCACTCAATGTCACTGCTTCGAATATGTGTGCGTGTGTGTCTTTCAGTAGAGAGACCGTTGAAAGGTTGCTCATTAGAATTATGTGAAATTCGTTTGCGGTTCCTCTCAGGTCTCAACCATTGAGAGGTGGGTGGTAAGGGAATCACACTAAGCGAACCTTCAAAAATGAGAGCTCCGTTAATTCGAGACACGCAGAGGTATTGTTAGAACAGCTGAGTGTAAGGTGCAAGGCATCATGACAATAGGTTATATAGGGGTGTAACTTTTCCTTTCATTCATACTCATCTGAGAGGATGATATAATTTAGGCCTAATCTGTCGTCTACCAACTCTACCAATCACACAATGAAAACATCACGTTTCATGATATGATATTCTTTCATAATTCGTGATGGCGGTTATCCATACATAATACATTTTAGAAATCTTACAATTTGCAGTTGGCCAGGCCATCATTTATATTCCCTATACCGATTCTTTTTCTCCGATACTTCTTGTGAGAATGGGGAGACAGAGTATCACTAAGATTGGATGGATTAGGCTGCACTCCTCCATCAGCCAATCTCTTGGTCTCTAAATTAGAGCCGGAGAGATAGGGGCCTCAGCTGGTTCTAATCAGATTTGTAGATGGAAAACGGAAATTGGCTGACCCGAAACATCGAATGTATCATCCTAGGCGAGTATCCTCGGGTAAATATTCAGGCAAGGTCGGTCTATGATATTACAACGTGGTTAAAAATGCAATCACCCATTTCACTCAGTGCATTATTGTCGCTGTACGGTACGTTGGAAAGTAGAGATACCTTATATCCAGAGTTCGACAAATATGACTGATAGAGATGGATGGGATTACCACACCAACAATGTATGCATTTTCAGCGTATAATTAGGTAACTTATTTATGTATTTATGAATGGATTACATCAGTCGATGCATATCTGTTGCATATGCATGCACACTCGATGAGCTGTATTCTTATCGGCGGGAATGTTCAACTCCATGTAGATTTTTATGATGATACTCATCAGCCCGCAGCGTCTCATTCATTCAGCACAGTAAACCCCAGATCTAATATGGGGCAAGACATGGAAATAGAACAAATTTCCAGAGAAAAGACTCGAGAGCTAGTTATGAATTCTAGGAAACCAACCTTACAATATATCAAAATGACACAGGAAGCTATAGGCTACTAATAATGTCTTGTAAATGATATGCCGGAGAATTGACTTCAAATTGAAAGATGTCATGAGACTTTTGTGAGATCTGAGATTGCAGTGTACCTTGAGGTTTGTATACAGATATGTAGTCCCTATTATTTTATTGATACTGAGTTATTGGAGGAAGCGCTAACAGTGGTTACACGACACATACCAGGATAAAAGAATCTTACGAAGATGGAAGAAACGACCTCATAGAATCATTAGGATTTTGTTACCAAACAGAAAAAAGGAAGGTCGAACCCGATACTGCCTCGGGTAAAAAGGTCACCCCATACCTCATACATGGAAGACCAAGAAGAGAATAAAGATCCAGCTTGCTCATCGTGCTTTAGAAAAATCTGGAATCTGGAAGGAAAAATAGTAGAAGGAAGCATATTATGGGTACGCATGGTGCAAGGGAAGAGTGGGCGGGGATAGTTTTGGTGCGATTGCGAGGTAAACTCAACCGGTAAGAGTGGTAAGAAGAAATGGAGTAGTGCGGGAAACTTAAATCAAAGAAGGAACAATAAAGTTCCGTAGAGCACTAACCATGAAAAAAGCGGTGAAGAAGACACAGGGAGGACACTGACCTACGATGTAGCCAGATGGTCATCGTCATGAAGGAGCGAATTTGAGCATCGTAATTCAAAAGTGTCATATGCATGTAGGGCTGAAGAAGCTTTAGTGGCTACAGATTTTATATGAGAGTTACCAAGACGAATTATTTGTGATCTCTTCACACCACGAATGTTGAGAGACGCGGTCTGAGTGAGAATCTGGTCGTCTATAGAAAGAACAGGTGCATCCTAATCAAGCGTGGGCCGACCAGGAGTGAGGAGATTTTGCGTTTAAGATCGGTTGAGAGTAACCAGACTAAAGGCCCGGTCACAATATAACGATTTTTTTTATCGGATTGCTACACGATTTTCTTGATTTTAGGCCGACTACCAAGGAAGCGGTAATGAGGTTCATACAGGTTGACACAGGTTGACACAGAACCTAAATACCTTTCCTTTGCCTAAAGGCCCTTAGCCAGCTCCATTCTAATGTGACGTCATATCGAAATACGGGAAAAATCGGACGATGAATCGGATAGCTCTCTGATAAATAGAAGCTGGGTGAATATCTCGAGTTGGGAATGGATGATTCCACATCGAATTGGTTACACACATAGCCGATGAGGTCCTTTATCATTGTCGCTGTGTATATACGCCATAATGAAAAGAGACTGGCATTCGTAAGCCACAACTCGAAGAAATCGGATCGTTGCACTATACGATATCGTTGTAGTGTGACCTGGCCATAACAGTGGCCCAAGTACGAAAAGTGAGAAAAGAACACTGTGGAATTAATCGACAATTAACAGTACCAAGCGTTCGCTGTTGTTGTTTTCTGCTGCATGTATAGTGGTTATGAACACAATGAACACACTTAGCCTATAGCACTTCAACTGTAGTACTGTTGTATAGCTTTTTCGATAGGGAAGTCGACCTTGCCTTGTTCGTCCTTTTAGCTAACCGATGTTGAACATATAATTATCGTTGTGTTATTATAATAAGAAACATATACGCTTCATAGAATAAGGAGAATTGTTGTATAAATTATTTAGCAAGCGGCGTCACACTCAGTGCATGACGCTTCTTTAGCCGCGTTGGATTCATTCATGCATCCGTGCGTAATCGTACGTGACGCGAGAAAACAAATAAATAATCAGCAATATCCCCTGACTCACAGTGTTTACAGAACCGCCAAGGCATGGCACGTAGCCAGCCTGTAATCTAGACAACAATAATTAAGATAGTAATGCTAGATACCAAGGTTTGGCTCAATATAAACCTGATAATAATACCAGACGTACCAGAAATATGAATCGTGAAATGATAATAATGATGATAATAAAAATAATAATCATCATCATCATAATAGTAATCATATTCATCATAATAATGAGGCGAGGAACAAGTGTGAAGGTGGACACGGAGACACTGATAACTGCAGCACAAGACAAGCCCTGGAAACCGAATGTCACAAGGCCAGAGTGACAAAGTCCTCAAATGACTCAGAGTGTCGAATGTGTGAACAGAGTGATGAGACAGTGTGCCACATCGAAACGGGGTACCAGGAGAGGATGAGACACAACAACGTCCCTGCCATCATTCACCATGGAGTGTGCAGGCAATACGATGTCGAAATTGAACATACCAAAACCTGGTCCCACAAACCGAATCCGAGGGAAGACAATTACAAGGTTTTTATACTCCGGAACTGTGAGATCAGGACCGAAAGTGTCGCCCACGGATTGTACTGTGCTGCGTGCTTGCCTAACCTAGACAGAGGCATTGGTATTTTAGCATTTACACAATCAGCGTATTGATTCAGTTGATTTCTAGTATAGGAATGAGGAGTATCGACTTGTTCAGCCGCATAGGACCAGGTAATGATTCCCCGGAGAACGCCAGGATTGTGCATCACAAAGCAAATTTGTGTTCCCATGAAAATTTAGATGCTGCTAAAATGACTGTTATCAACACTTCCATGTGTGCTTTTCTCATCGGCTCATCCATAGTGTGCAACAAAGCTTAGATTATCTGCCCAAACGGCCTACACTAATTCTAACTAACGCCTCGATCTGACGATCAGGTAATTATGAGGTATAATTACCCTGTTATTTCTGGCATTGACGTCATTTATCTTATAGTTAGTTCAGTGGTTCGTTATTTTACGGTGTAAATACCGATATGGTCCGCATATATGGTTCACTAATTACCACGTGTGTCCGTTCAAGCTGCATGCATGTCATATCCAAGATAGCCACAGTCAATGGGCTGTACTTCACTGTAAGTCAGTCTATGAACATACATATTACCCGTATGGGTTACTGTTCTCTATACAGTGTTGACGAACAATCCACTAAATGAATTGAACAGATGTGATCTCTCCCCTTCACCGGATGATTGAGATTACGGAGTGTACCGATTTGATATTAGTCTAGGTTCCAAGTGTACATATGCCATCTTATCCATTCAATGAACGTGATTAGGTATGCTGTCCCATTCGCAATCTTATCCAGTAACACATGCATGCTGTCCTATTTGCAATCCCACCCATTATCACACCATGCTGTCCTATTTGTAATATCATCCAATAACACGATATGCTTTCAAATTCGCAATCTCATCCATTAACATACTATGCTGTCATATTTGCAATCTCATCCATTAACGAACAATTCTGTCATATTTGCAATCTCATCCATTAACAAACCATCCTGTCATATTTGCAATCGCATCCATCAACAGTCAACACACCATGCTGTTATATTTGTAATCTTATCCAATAACATTCTATGCTGCCATATTTGCAATCTCATCCATTTTTCACCTCATTGAAGTATGTTGTTCTATTTACGTTACTATCCACTCACTGAACTTACCTAAGTATGTTCAAATGTAGAATCCGAATTGTACATGGAAACGTGTCTAATCACCAAGCCCCCTTTTCAGATCGCCGATACATCACAACTTACCGAGTGATATTCCACCTATTTGAATGTAGTCATTTTGTTCGATATTAGCTGCACTCGTACGGAGGAGTAAATGATTATCCGTGTGTTTGTCTAACAATACCCTCCAATTTATATATTACTTATTCCGAGTCTATTGTGACTTCCCTCATTACTTCGTTGTTTGGTGAGATTGATGATTCTGTTTCCTAGTTAGAACAAAATATTCAAGAGATTTTATCTCTTCTCGATTCAACGGTAATACAATCCAATACAATCCGAACACCAAAATCAACAACTTCGATGAGTCAATCAATCGATCGATCGATCACCGTTATTTATAGAGCCCCAAAATCCAAGAATGCAACTTGTGATCTCGACCCAATCTCCACGGATAGTTGCAAACGGTTCCTCAGACTATACTGTCACAAAAATTATAAACCTCTCGTTTTCTACTGGTGGTTACCCAGGTGCCCTGAAGCACGCCCTGATCACCCATCTAATTAAAACCTGACCAACCTTGTGCGGATGACCTGAGAATTATCCGTTCGATCGCTCATTTGCACTCTTAAAACAAAAGAGTGAACCATTCACTCCTCCAAAGAGTGGAGTGGACGAAAAAAAATATTTTACGGTGAACTCCATTCCATTGGAGTGAATTTTCACTCTTCCGGAGGGTTCACTCTTTTGTTTTTAGAGTGTGGAGTTCATCGAAAAGACAATAACTAAGAGAGTCATGGTCAATGAACTAAATACTCGCTCCATCGAGAACAAACTCATGGCTATCAAAGTTGTGCAACGGCACGGACCAGAGTCACAAATGATAGTCTGCTGTGTTTGGATGAAGTGGGCAATGGGCTATTATATTGCTACTCAATTATTCAGCGATATTAGCACTACATGACATGACTCCAATTGAGAGACAACAACATCGACACGTCATATGTGGACTGGTTTCATAATTACTAAGATTATACCTGAAAAAAAACTGTTGTTATCTGAGTTCTCCAAAGAAGCAGTTCATTATTATTGACCATAATTATGCGGATACTGTGGCAAAGCTAAAATGCTATGTGATGCCAAACATTTGTTTTCACGTTCCCGCGTATGAATACTGGGGAGTATAATCTATGTGAAGTATTGAGCCGTTCAGTGATTTCCACCATATTAAGAATCCGATCGCCTTATTCAAGTTTTCAGGGCGATTTTGAGATAGATTACGAATAGGACGGGTTCAGGAAGTCACTGGAAGCTCACTGATGAACCCTGGCTGCGTGAAAATAAGCACCGGCAATAACACGTCTTCTCTCGTCGACTAGTGCTCATGTTATATCGATGCGGCGGTGTTACCAATCTCAGCCTGCCCCATGGACCGCTATTTTACGTCTCCATCCGACGAACATCCAGTGAACCCAATGATTTGACCACTCCCAAAGACCCTGGAGATGCGGAAGTTTTGTCTGTGTACAACCGACTGACTGATACTCAATTTTACCAGCCCGGAAAACCTCTCCTTGGTTCCAAGTCGCCTGAACCTGGATGCCTATACTTCGCCAAATCGATACAATCACCACAGCAAAAACGCCCAGTGATGCAAGAGTGCGGGAATCCAACCCGTAAATTCAGCATGCCAATCGTCCCCGGTACCGCTTGGCTACTCTCCCGTTAAATGATTGTATTGAAACATACACAACCCAGTCATGCCAGATTGGATTTGTATATATTTCGTCAGGAGCAGAGCATATCGTGTCCGTTTCTGTAGTCCTTTAAGATAACCGGTATCTAACCAATCAGCCATTCAAACAACGGAAGCCGTCCTCGCCGATATAGATTAAATGTAACCTTATCGAATAAACAGTTCTTCTCACAAAGGTAAATATTAGTATCTATTTGCCCACCTCATCAAACTCAGTATTACTTTTATGAACAAAAAATCTATTAGCAATTGTAATGTGCATTGGAAAGAGAAAGCATGTGAGTTCATACAGTGAGAATGGAACACCTTGATCTGCGAAATTTTATTTCATCCAGCAATCGCGCAGTTACGTTTAAAACGTATACGAAGAAGCCTGATCACAATGCCATTGCTTCTAGGACCTAATCAATAACCTTCAGGAGTGATCTCCAGTTGTTCTTCATGCATCCTTTTCAAATAGTCTCCCATTTAAATTGCGGAAGGCGCGAATATAGTTAGTCGTTGCTGGAGACTAAACCCGAACAAAGACAAAAAGTCGTCTCCCAGAAAATGCTAGGAACGTTGTTGCCATGAATATGATGATAGGGAGCTTTAGATTTCACAAAGAGGACCTCTGCGACGGGCAATTCTCGCGTCCTACAGCAGCAGAAAAGACAGGCAGTATGCAATTTGTGCCTCCCCGGTTGTCGTTTCACTTCAGGGAAGACTCCGAGTCGTCGTAACTTTCCCGATTGGTTGATTGTTTGGTGTACAGAGGTCAATCTACCCGCTGGGGGCTGTTTACAACGTTCCAAAGGTACGGTAACCCGTATAATAAATAAATAAATAAATTAAATAATAATACAATTAATAAATTAATAAAATGAAATAATATTATAGTGCATATGTATAGTGACTGTACACATACTATGGAGTGTGTATCCTGTAGTGTTACTTTATTAGGCAAAAACTTTCAAATTTTAGTAATGTTCGTTTTTGCACCTGGTAATGAGTGTGAGGGTCGTGGGAATTTCGGAATCAATCATAGGACTACAAGAATCGATGAAATTATATCGCAGCGAGAATTATGTGACATTATCCTGTAAGCGTCATTGACGTCTCGCTGTATACCTTAGCGGAGTGATATGTTCTGCAATTTACAGTCGTACATATCGTAATGCTTCGTTTGGAATCTACAAGATAGGACGTTTACGCAAATATTTAGATCGAACGTCCACAGAACGTCTAGTCCATGCGTTCGTCTCCTCTCGTCTGGTTTATAATAATTCAC
>JAUOBX010284949.1:0-11271 GCA_032360705.1 Eupentacta quinquesemita
AAATCCAGAGAAGTCCAATGTTCACAAAATTGTCTTCAATCGCTGATGTCATCGCCCAGTATAGCGTTTTCACTCATCTCGCAAATGTTCTCACCGGACATCCAACTTCGAAGGCAGGTTTCTCCACAACGGTTCACCAGATTCTCACGGGAAAGGTACCGATGAGTAGCTGAGGAATTACTCTATAATATATCGAGAATGAAAAGCTCTATTTCATGAGGCCTTCAAATCTGAGTGGTGCCCAATTGAACTGTGCGCAGCAGAGCGCATCACTCAATAGGAGTGGATAGTCATACAGCCAATTCGTACACATCTCCTTTAGTCACTCTGAAATGTATTTCCTCCAGCTTATCTGTCCCTAACGGCCACGCCCCTCTGAAATATATTTCCTCCAGCTCATCTGCCCCTCTCGAGGCTTTCGGCCATGCCCCTCCTGAAATATATTTCTTCCAGCTTATCTGCCCCCAACGGAACACCCAACGAGCAGCCAGTCAATGGTTGACTGCAGCGTCACAGCTATTGTGACACTGAGAAGCAGGTGCGAAACACCTCAGGGTGTCAGTGTTCCTGCACCTTTTCGTTCATTAGTTATTGTGTTTACAAGGTTTTTAGACTTTTGACCTCTGTTGACCCCAAATGACCTTGGACCAAGCCCCAAAACAATAGGGACCATCTACTTCATGTGACCAACATACATACCAAGTATGAAGTTCCTGCACCTTTTCGGTTATTAGTTATTGTGTTTACAAGGTTTTTAGACTTTTGACCTCTGTTGACCCCAGATAACCTTGGACCAGACCCCAAAACAGTAGGGACCATCTACTTCATATGGTCAACCTACATACCAGGTATGAAGTCTCTGCACTTTTTTGTTACCTAGTTATCGTGTTTACAAGGTACTTAGACTTTGACCTCTGTTGACCACAGAAAACCCTCGACCAGACCCCAAAACGATAGGGACCATGTACTCTATATGGCCAACCTACATACCAAGTATGAAGTCCCTGCTCCTTTTTAGTCACTAGTAATCGTGTTCATAAGGTTTTTAGACTTTGACCTCTGTTGACCTCAAATGACCTTGGACCACCCCCCAAAACAATAGGGATCATGTACTCCATATGGCCAACCTACATACCAAGTATGAAGTCTCTGCACCTTTTCGTTCACTAGTTTTCGTGTCTTCAAGGGGCGTAACAGACGCACACACACACAAACATACACACGCCCGCACCATTGCAGAGATTCAATTTGCCTCCGGCATGGAATTAAAATACAGCACAGTACTAGACTTTGTGTCAGATGACTCAAGTTCCGAATGTCAATATTGTATATGCCTGAATTACCTATCATCAAGTCCTCACCTGATAGTTTGCTGCTATCTTCAGCGATCCCAAGGTGTTGGAACCAATCATTCCATCGGCTGGAGAATTGCAGCACCTTCCTGGCTACTGGCGGAGTCCACATCAGGAAAAGATGGTCACCACACCCTTGCTGGACTGAACTGAAGTCCATGGTCATCTGTGAAGAAAGTAACAAACATATTTGAAGTTTTCACCAATAGGATGAAAGTCAACGTTACAATTCATTTGGCTGAATAAATGATGACTACACATTTGACCGAACAAATGTAAACATAGCCCATGAACCATCAATTCTGCTTGTCAGCATACTGGAGAAACTTTCTCGCGACAGCCTATGTCCACAAACAGGAGCAGATTATCCCCAGCCAGAGGACCTGGAGAACCTTGGAGTCCTGTTGAATCTGTAAAGGAAAATGTACTCATACTGTATGAAACACAGAATTGAATGAAGCAACAAAATACAACCTGCACAAAACCTGCCAGTGTATATATATAGTTGAATATCAGGACTCCCTCTCAATTTATGTGTGAGTACTTGATCAGTGCTGTAGTCGAGTCCACCCAATCAGAGTCCGAGTCCTTGACATCCGAGTCCGAGACCTTGACTTCCGAGTCCGAGTCACAGTGTCCGAGTCCGAGTCCTTGACATACGAGTCTGAGTCCTTGACTTCCGAGTCCGAGTCACAGTGTCCGAGTCCTTATGCAAATTTTAAAAGCAATTGTTTCAACCACACATCTACATCACTAAAGGATCCCAGAAATGCTCAATGCCAAGCAAGCGCCTCCAAACTACTATCATGTTGTGAGATGAGTTTTTAGGATGATTATGTGAGTGATCAGTCTGTGAAAGCCCTGTCCAAGGAAAACATGTACTGTAGGCCTAGAGGTTCCACTTCATTTCACACCAAAGATATACACTATAAAAACATTGGAAAGCAATATCATTTGCTGGCATGGGATGTAGACGAGAGACAGGTACTTTACAGAACGAATGATCTGTGATGAAGTAGTGAGTAAAACTACACCAATCCCAACTGAGTTACCATATGAACATGTGTATCACACAATCTGTGCTGTCACAAAGAGGCATACGTCACAGTAGGCCTATGTTGACTCACTATATTAACTATAAGACTGGTTCAATCTAGTTTTGGTGAGTTGAACTGATGTTAACTGAATGCCAAGGGTGAAATAAGCAATAAATTTTGGTTCAATTACATGTTGTTCTCATCATTTGAGTAGCATGAAAAAATAGTGAAGGACTCGGAAAGGACTCGGACCGAGTCCCCGGTAGACATGTAGACAGTAGACATGTATCATGTATGTGATAATGGGACAATGGCACTGAAATCCTTAATTGTCTAGTGTAGGCCCTACCAACAAATGTGGCAACAATCACAGGAGGTGGCAACAATCAATAGGCGGGGTGGGGGGTGGCAATGGTTACTAGGGGTGGGCTGCCCCCTGAAACATCAAACACGGGCAGTTCATACCTGTGAGTGTGCATGGTGGTTCCCATCAACTCCAAGATGCCAAAACTATCGAGTCTGCTTGTCTGCATACTGTAGCACGTTTCTTGTGGCAGTCGATGTCCACAAGAGGAATAGGCTAACCCCAGCCAGCGGGTGAAGAACCTCGAGTCCTGATGACTCTGTGAAAGAAATGTATGTAACACAGAATTAAATGGAGCAGCAAATCATGTGCATGACCTGTATAGTTGGACAGTAGGGTGAATAGCATACATAGACATTTGTCATGGGGGTGGGGGGGGGGGGTGGAAACTGTGGAATGAGTGTCCCTAAATATGGGGAAAATAGCTCCCCTCTGAATACAAAATGGTGCAATGTTTGGGAATAAAATCTCCCGAATACCCTGTACGCCCCCCCAGTAGTTGAATACCAGGACAGTAGTTGAACTCGAGTCCACTCAATTCAACTCCTTGGTACTGTATGAGTCTGAGACCTTAGCTTTCGAATCCTAGTGTAGGCCTATGAAATTGAGTGCTCTAAATCATAAATCCTTAGGCCAAATGTGTCAGCAGGAAGAATCCGGGTACGAATTTAGAGTTAGTGCCCGCAAGTATCAGGGTGTCCACTGACCCTAACCTTGTGATACTACTAACCTTGACACTGTCCCTTACCAGAATACTGGAATAATTTCCCAAAAATCCTGAGGGTATTACATAGGCTAATTCTGTTTTTTTTATAGATATTCTGTCAAGAGAAATTTTCAATTTTATGAACGAATTGTGTAGTTGCAAGCAATATAATGTGCATGTACGTCACTTCAGTGATGTCGCTGAGGTGTGCATTTGCGCACCTTTTGCGCCAATTTCGCTTCGGGAAAAAATGTGTGTGGGGGGTTGGGGGGGGGGTCGGGGGAGGGATGGTCACGCTCAATTTTATTCTCAACAGATTCTAAATAGCACTACTGATGCTCAAATGCCATTACTAATGCATATCAGTGATGGAGGGCTCGAGACCGATTTTGAAGGACTCGGTCACTCAGAATAATCCAACTCCAGATCCACAGGGTCTTTTACTGGAGTGGAGGCTCAGTGGGAGGCCCAATGGGGGAAATGTCACATGATTTATATGACGTCAATGACGGCCACTCAGAATAATCCAACTTCAGATCCACAAAGTCTCTATCCAGGAGTGGAGGCTCAGTGGGAGGCCCAGTGGTGGAGATGTCACATGATTGTGATGTCATTTTGAGAATGATGATACCAGTACTATATCCTGGAGTGGAGTCTTAGTGGGAGTCCCAGTGGTGGAACTGCCACATGATTATGACGTCATCGATGGCCACTCAGAATAATTCAACTCCAGATCCACATGCAGGGTCTCTATCCTGGAGTGGAAGGTCAGTGGGAGGCCCAGTGGTGGAAATGTCACATAGTGTTCAACTGATTATGCCATAATCGGATAATACCGATCACCAATTATATTTCTCATAATCGGTCCGATTCCGATACCGATTATTTCAGTAGACACATTGTATCCATAAACATTGTTATGTACACAGAGCAAAGTCTAGGCATAAGTCAAGAAAGTATTGCCTGGGGTATAGCCCCGTTTTGAGTAGGCCAACTGGTTGAATGAACACTGGGAAGTGTGAGAAAGAACTGCTCAATTATTCCCCTAAATAAATAGTTTGCGCGCAAATTTACCGAGTCTGATTGATTTCCTTTCGCTATAGAATCATACGCGACCGGTCTACGTAAGGGAAACAAATTTCACTGCTGCCCGATACCCCCCGCATCGCGTATTCCTTGCATTCATTCACTCCGCAACTGAAGAGCGAACTAAATTGTGGGTGTTGTCCGGGGTGTTGTCTCTGTATCCTTCGCTTATTGGCTGCAGCATGCCACACGCTCAGCACTATCGCAAAATACTGGGAAATACCCTGTTGCTGCATAGGCTATAGGGTGTCATGGTATTGATCAATTGGGATACACCCTAATCCCCTAATACAGCAAGCATGAACAACGCGACCACGTATGCGAGCGATCGATCGCTGGGCTCGCACAGCGCAGCGGGAAGGCAACAATAGTTATGATCAAGCACATGTACTGTGTATATAGTATATACCAATATTATTCATTTTTCATGTTCGCTAGGCCAATTCAATATGACAATGCACTGCGTGGAATTGAATTGAACAACACTCATCCAATTGTACAATTGCTGTATATTTATTGAGTCAGTTAATCTTTGCGGAGAAAATGTGTGTCACTGTTCATCATACCCCTGTACTGTAGTTTGCCATCCGTCGAACTGAACGATAACTTGTGTATCTCCTATTCCACGTTGTGTGCACCACTTATCTAAGAACTACCAACAGGCCTGTATATAATAAAGTAGTTTGGTGCGGTTTTGTGTCAGAGTCCAAACAGGGACATTGTTGTCTAAATATTTCAATGCGCCCTCAATGAGCCTCTTTGATCTCATGGTATATGAATATATGGGCAAGGTTGTTCCCAAAAATGACATTTTTGTTGAGGCTAACTGAGGGCGCTGTTGATACAGTAGGGGCACCTAAAATCACTACTTTCTGCATTTTCGACCATGTTTGAGGCCCTCCCAGTTTCTGCGCCCACATAAAGCCTTGCCTATTTATGTCTGTTTGGACACTCTGGTGCCATGTCTTTCAAAAAGAGGAAAAATGGCGGAGGCTATCAGTATCATATAAAAACAACAAGACTTTTTTCGAATTTTTCCCGACCAATTCGCACACTAATTTTAGGAAAAAGTGAAACAGAAATAGCCTCATAGTTTTTGTTCACTGGTGAGGGTGGGCCCAAATATAGAAGAACGGTCATATATCACCAGTCCACCAACTGTGACAAACTTGTCCAAAGTTACAAAATCCGGCTTGGCTCTAATTTAGAATCCGTGCCCGGAAGTGACGTACATCATACATGCAGGTAATATCGCTTGCAATTACACATTCCCTCCATAAAATTGAGAATTTCTCTTAGGCTAACAGAATATCCACAAAATTATAATTCTGAAATACCTTCAGGATTTCTGGACAATTAGGCCTAGGCCCTACTCCAGTATTTTGGTCGCAAACAGTGTCAATGTTAGTATCACAAGGTTAGGGTCAGTGAGTGGACACCTTGGTCATTGCGGGCACAGATCCTAAATAGGTTCCTCTGATTCCGACTCCCAAAACTTAAGAAGTTACTCAAGTCAAAACCTTCAACAGTAACACTAACTTGACAGTTAACACTGCATGCGGCACCGATTCTAAGTAGGCTAGAGCGAGAATCCGTCACCTGTTAATTATTAATATTACTATTAGGCTCTAATTTAGAATCCGTGCCCAGAAGTGACGTAGGCTAGGCCTACATGCAGGTACTATAAGTCTAATAGTCTATTGCTTGCAACTACACATTCCCTCCATAAAATTGAGGATTTCTCTTCACGAAATATCCACAAAATTATAATTCCGAAATACCTTCAGGATTTTTTGAGAATTACTCCAGTACTTTGGTCACAAACAGTGTCAAGGTTAGTATCACAAGGTTAGGGTCAGTGGACACCTCGGTCGTTGCGGGCACGGATTCTAAATTGGAGCAATTATAGAATGCAGGGCCATTTTTGCGAGTCTTTTGCAGCTGGATGCACGGCTGCACGGTCGGTAACCTATACAATAACCAGGTCCTAGGAAAGTGAATCGATTCGTGCAAGTCCGTATTAAACTTATTCACAGTGGATGCACGGCTGCACGGTCGGTAACCTATACAATAACCTTTGAAAGTGAATCGATTTGTGCAAGTCTGTCGACTTATTCTCAGTGGCTGCGTGGATGCACGGCTGCACGGTCGATAGCCTCTAGAGGCTATACAGTAACCTATGAAAGGTAATCGATCTGTGCAAGTCTGTCGAATTATTCTCAGTGGCTGCGTGGATGCACGGCTGCACGGTCGATAGCATATACAGTAACCTATGAAAGGGGATCGATGCTTTGTGCAACTCCGTCAACTTATTGTCAGTGGCTGCGTGGATGCACGGCTGCACAGTCGGTAGTCTGTACGATAACATATGATAGTGAATCAATTTGAGCAAGTCCGTCAACTTATTTTTAATGGCTGCGTGGATGCACGGTCGAGAAGGGGGCTAGTTATTTTGAGAACGACAATACATCATCCATGTTATTAGTTACATGTAGGCTGTCGAGAATGAGTTAGCATCCACGCAGCCACCTTCAAAGCCTGGGAGTCTGACTTTTTCAGTGAATAATGATAATGTCAGTCGGTTGCTTCAATGTCAATGAGTTAGCATCCACGCAGCCACCTTCAAAGCCTACCAAAGGGAGTCTGAATTTTTCAGTGAGCATCCGTGCAGCCATCGGCATCGGGAAAGATTCTTCAAAAGTGGCCCTGCATTCTATAATTGTACCTCTAAATTGGTACCAATTATTATTCACCTTTGTGTCATGGTGCTTACTGTGTAACACTAACTGTAACTTGTAGTTGTAGGCCTAGCCTAGGCCTAGCCTATACTGTAGACAGTGTGGGATGTAAGCGATAGGCCCAGTATTGACCTAGGCTAGGCCTAGCCTACTGTAGTAACGATACACCGACTAAATCACACTGTGATATCGCTACCGAGCCTAGCCTACGTAGGCCCAACGTTCGGGACTTTTCGAATCGAAGAAACAAGACAAAAGACGCGGCCTAACACAACTAAAGTAATTATATGAGTATAAGACTGACACAAAATAATTACGGAAGTGAGAACTAACCTTCGCAACTCTCTAGCCATTCGCGATGGCCTCAAATTGTTGTTCTAATCTAACTTCTCAGTTTCTTCCAGAAAGTTTTCTACGATTCAATTAGTATGAAGATAGCATTGAAACGTACATGCACAGGTATAGTACGAAATTTGCATTCGTACATGGGGGCGCCGCGCAGTATGCAAATAGTAAACGACCCAAATTGGGTCAAGAACTGGACGACCACCTTTCGGGGTCATTCATGATTGAGTTTGACTCATACGGGGTCAATTCAAACACTTCACGACCCAACTTGCGTCAACTGATAACTGACCCCGGGTTTGGGTCACTTATTTGACCCAGGAGTTTTAAGAGTGTACCTTTATCTATGAAGGCTTCCCACGAGTCAACAGCATTCAAACCATCTGGAGTTTCTGAAAACAAAATGAGAAGACCTTCGAGCAGTTAGAAACCTGTTTCAAATATATCAGCCAATTGATACCGGAATTATTTCCGTCCTAAACCCCACGTGTTTACCCACAATGAGCCACAGTCACAGTCAAGTTACACAATAGGCTTCTGTGACCTCTAGGAATGTCACCATGATGCTGCTGAATGTTAAGCTATGCCGTTCACTAGGTATCGGCCTGAAACCCGCGTTATACGTTGCCACTGATGAAGTACATGTTCTGAATTGAGCAGTTAACCCCTACTCTAATCAATTCACACAAAGGCATACACTCTTTTATTTCTCTCTTTTATTTCATGTAATCTGACGTTGTACATGCACCTGCCGAAACACAATAAGGAATATTGAATTTTAGTCGTTTCGAACCTGGACAGCCGCGTAATTCTGGATACAGCAACAGATGTCAAATCTTCCGCGTCACTGATCTCCTCGCCACAATTAAAGCCCGAGAAGAAATGCATCATTGATCCTCATTTTGATTGTATTCCAGGCCTCTCGGTATTATACATTATTTTGCAATGATTAACTGCAAATTAATTTTACAAATTCAGTTAGAGGCAATATTCTCGTCCATTATTTCATTACATAGTCTCACCTAAAAAGCCCAAACGTTAGGTAGTAGACTCAATAATACTGAAATATTACTAGCACGACATTTTTCATAATCATGCATTGAAATGGTTCAAATGGATATTGATATAGGACTATATTGATAATGAAACTTACGATATCACTATAGCTCTATCTAAAATTCCCTCACAAGATGGAGGACGGATTAATCTCAGTCGGTAGGGCACTGGACTCTCAATTTCAAGTTCTTTCAGATCAATTCCATGCCAGGTCAGACGAACTCTATCGGTTCACTGTCGAGCAAAGTGTTCTATCCCCATTGAGCACCTCTCCACCCAGTAGCGAAATGGGGACCTGATGAGGTAACAGTTGGTAGCGCCTTGTATAAGCTGCCAGGGGTGTAGCGGTCTTGAGCGAACGCGTATTTATCACGTTAACAGTACTCGGGGTAATGTACAAACCGCCTAGGGAATAATTGGTTCGCAACTCAAGATTACATACTTCACAGTATGCAAGTAGACGAGCCGATCCCCAAACTCCCTTTTCTGTGACATGTCACCCATTAGCTGCAATTCCATACGGGTGTAGCTGCGGCACATGTTATCAGAAAAGAGGTAACAGCCTAACAGGATAGTATTATCCATCAGTTTCAATTATTAGATTATGTAATTGAGCAGTAAAATTATACAAAACTTGTGTAAACGATTACCCAAGTTGTGTAATTATTTTTTACACAACTAGTTGGTAGGTTCATATGTTACACAACCCAATATTTTACACAACTTTTTTAAACAACCGATTAACAGTGTACACTCATAAGATCATAGACCTATTTGATGTTATTAATGTTAGCCTATATAACTGGACTGTATTTCACTAGAGTCCATACCATTCACGCAGAGCACGTCTTACTCCACCTGGCAGTAGTACAAATAATCAGAACAATTTTACTCATTGTCTTATTGATCAGGGGAATTCGAGTCACGTAAGTGGATATAAATACTGATAACTGACTACATGATTTTTTGTGATGGACCTATAGCGTGCTATCAATGCGGTAGAACGTAAACTGAATCACGCAAGAGATATAATATCTCGGTTTTATAAGATAGCTACGAATTAATCGCCATGCTTACAATGGTATAGAAACTAGGCTTACATTATTGACTCAACTATCCACATTTTAATAACTGGATATATTGACGTCTTCCTTTTATTTTATTTCCTAGAGTCATTTGGGTACAATGTTGGATAATATTGAAAATGGTGGTATCACAATTAAGCATGGGCAAAAACAATATTGAAGTGTTTCACTATTTCGACATATCAGTGAATAACAAGGGGTGTAGTATGCCGTCAACTCATCGTTTCAACCATGGGAAGCCACTTGCCGAAATATTTAGGAGCTAAACACAGATAATAATAATAATAATGATGGTGGGATACTTAGAACAATGGTGTGTAACAAAAGAGCGTCGAGTGTTATGGCATGATTGGCCACACAGCCAGCCTGACATCTGTTGCTGTAACTTAGTGAGGCATACGTTACTACTTTATTCACCATTTTATCATCCTGGCAGAAAAGTAGGGATGCTTTTGTTCTGTGTTTGCACAGGGTAGAAGCGACGAGAATTGAAGCGACAATAAAAACAATCACTGAAACAGGTCTAGGACGGATGACGAGCAACACGCAGTGGCAATACAAATATTACTGGATATTTATTTTTAACAAAATGAAAATAGCAGTAATCGGAATTTGGAAGCTTAGCAATGCCATTTATGTCATATCTCACAGATTCTGCATGGCCTTGTACAATTATGTCGATTTGGAATATCAAACTATGAATCAGTGAGCAGAGTAGGAAATGCTAGCAAATTCATAGTGTCTGTTTTGACATCAGGTTTGTACGGAAGGAGCATGTTTAATGAGGCACGCAATTGCTGAAATATTGCACTATACTCTGCAATGATTGTTAAGATCGATCAGATACCGTATGCGATTCAGAAACATGGTAATTTTGTTCCTGTCAGTGGCAGGGAACAATCATCGATTTTTTCGACAACGTCACAACGGAATCGGAGAGAAGAAACGTGTTGCATAAAGCAATATCGGCTATACCATTACTCCATTAGATTGAATAACTCATCGATATATGCGATGGTTCACACTGTGACATGGTGGTAGTTCAACCTGAACTTTTTCGATTTCGCAAGTCTAGTTTTGGAACGAAATAATCTGGATTATTAGCTCTATTCCAACTATAGGCAGCTACGCACTGATGCCTAACAACCGGCCGGAGGAGTTTCAAGCGACAGACTGAGTGTATAATGACATAAAAACAACAACATGGCAGGACAATTCCGTCCAGGGTATGGCCACGGGATTTACTGACATTACATATAGGTCCTATACGACTCAGCGAACACTGGCACTTGGTTATATTATGTAGGGGTTAATGTAGGCACCTGTCTCATATCCTACTTTTAGATAGCATTTTCAATTCAGACTCGAGAAATTACAGTTAAGATCAATTTCTCCATAGCATGAAATTCGACACATACCAGCAATGGATATCTCAATTCTACAATCCTGGACAAAATAGATGGGACAAAACTACCACTGGACAGTCATATCGATCCAATGGA
>JAUOBX010285060.1:0-11270 GCA_032360705.1 Eupentacta quinquesemita
AATGATATGAATGCTAAGGCGATAGGAATTAGAATGTCACAGTTTTGCGAAGACTGGTGTTTGTCAGAAAGAAATAAACTTGATAAGATGGGAGAACCCTGAATTTATCACAGTTCATGTATAAATATAGGTTAAACTGCTGCATCAACATTTGTTGTTCTACTTATTGTCCTATACAGAATGCGTGTCTCATTTCCACTTTTGGCCGCATTCGCAGCCGAATGAACGGTTTCCTGGATTGAAGGCCTTTAACATCGGCCACACCATATGGGAACAGGATGAAGGAAAACCAGGAAGGTTTCAACACTGCAACAGCCGCTACCATTCCTCACCCCATTTCTGTAGATTCCATAGATTGACATGGTTAGTCATCTGTGAACCCAAAGGATCCATACTTCCCGACCCTAGGATGTATAATCGGTCCTGGTCTTTCTGAAAGACAAAAAGGTGGGAAATCCACCGAGTGGCCTATCTCATCGCCGGCTGTGTATAAAGTTTGTCCACCTGCCTCCCTTCTTCGAGCAAAAGTGTAGTCTAACATTACAATGAAACATCACAAAAACATAATAACAAAACTACATAGTGCATACTGGTTCTTCGATTCTGTGCTTACGATGGCAGATCGTTATTGGTTAGTCTCATTTGCCCCAAATCGGACACCTGTAATCAGGTAATGTGTGACTCTTAAACTTGTTGCAGAGTTTGAAACATTTGATCCTTGCAATTCTTGAAGAACGTGAAAATTTGCGAAAAATGTGCAGAGATTCAAAGTTTCCCCCAAATCATGGAACTCCCGCCAAATCCCGGATCGGCGAAAGTGATAAGATCCAAGATATTGATAGGCCGTCGGATGAGGACGTGGAATGGCAGTCTCATGAGTAGCTTGGGATTGGTTACAGTACACCTCCGCCTCGATATCAACTGAGCACTAGTCGGGATGAGCAGAGATAGTTTATTGATTATCGCCAGTGTTGATCCACAATCAACACGACCAGGGTTCCTTGAAGAGCCTCCAGTAGCCCCATGTACCTGTAGCATGCAAATGAAATCGAATCGATGTACATTGCCAGCTGCAAGTCCTCAACTAGATACACGGGATACGACGGTGCCTTCTTGAGCAGCTGATTCGTATAGGTGATCTTAGCGATATACAGTAGCGAACGCAGAGATTTTTCATGGGGGAGTTTTGGGTTCTCAAAATTTGGGGGCATAGCTTCCACCGTCCCCCTGGGCGACAAATGCAAATTGAAGCAATGTGTGAGTCTAAAATCACCCCAAATAGCTTTAAAATTGGTGAAAAAAGGCAAATAGATTCCTCAAAATCTTGGGTCATGAGGGGGGGGGGGTTGAACCACCCCCACTCTCCACCCGGGGGAACGCCCCTGGCGGTATATTCATCTACAAGTACTTTTACTTCTTTATGGTTCATTCGTCAGACACAGGTACCGATAACCGATCCCAAACAAGCCGGCATGGGTGCATACCTGGAATGTCCTGGATATGCTCCCCAGGTCATGTACCAAGGCAAAACCTCTGTAGCATGACCTCAATGTGAAGGAGGAAGTCATTGCACGCAGACGGCAATAGACAAATCACTTTCCCCTCATTGTGAGCAATCGGGCTAAATTACCTTGCTCAAGGGTGCAACGCGGACTTGAACCGGTATCCTCTGGATTACCAGCTCGACGCTCTAGCCAACTAGGCGGCCACGCTCTATACGCTCATGTAATAATTTGTTCAATGTTCACAGACCTCAATACTGATTCGAAGACAAACTATCATCTCCTACTTTATATGCATGTATGTGAGACTATGATATTACTGGAATGCATGGCAGCGTGATAACAAAACTGGGAGCTAGTGCGATTCGTTATAGGCTATCCGACGCCAAACCTCAAGATATTCGAAGAATCAAAGACTTAGAGAGTTTTAATGAATGGATCACCGACCGATTCGTTGGGTCGGTCAATTCATTCACCTGTTTATATACTTTCAATATTTGAAGGAATGCTTTGATGATGATGTTATATACAATGACCTATAGTCACGTGTATACACGATGATGGTACATTGCATTCATTCTATTCTCACACACCATATGATTGAATGGCTCCATTTTATTTTTTAACCAGATAACAGTTACTGTCAACGTTAACTGCACCTTCTCCGTTTCGATTTCACCGTCCCCTCAGTGAACTGGTGAACAACCAGTATATGCTTACAGGTTGTTTGCACATTGTACACATTGATACAACGGCACTTCCTTCACCAACTGACCAAGGCTACTTCATCAGTTTATGCCGGTAGGAAGAGTCCAGGCCCGTGACCTATTGGTCTACATTATACAACTCTAAATAATCTCTGAGCATGTTTCAAATCGTGCACTATATGGCCATCGGAAACGGCACGGGAATTGTTTTTCAATGATATATGGGTTCAAGGAGTCACTGAAGGGGCAACAAGAAACAATGACCGTGCTGATCGTGGATACGCACCCGTCTGCCCGTGACAACTCCTGCTCTTTTTCACTAGTTGTCAGATGATATCGAGGCAGTGGTGTAACCAGTCCCGACCAGGGACCGACATTCCAACCACGACCCTATCAGCCTATATGCCGACTGACGAGCAGTGAACCAAAGGTCTGACAACCTTCTCAAGTTTTGGAGGAGCGAACGTTTCTCGGAAAGAGCTGAGGAGTCTAACCACGCGGTTACTGCCCACTGCCGCCTGACGAGACTTCTTGCAAGAAATCCGAAACAACCCCTCGTAATAATGAGCTGCACAACCATTATCCCTGATCATTGGTAACTTTTCAAACCCGCACAATTCAGTGCACAATTCAGCGCACCCGGCACACATATTTGTATGCCACTTTGTCGTGTCCCCCGGGGAACTTCCCAATGGTGCAATCACATACAGTGCAACGCAATACAAGTTACCTAACAGAGTCTCCATTCTAGGTTTCGCTTGAGTAGAGCATTTCCCTGGGTACAGCGAGTCAATCGAGATAAAGTACCTTGCCCAAGGATACAACGTGGACTCGAACCCATAACGTCTGGATTACGAGCTCGACGTATTAGCCAACCAGGCCACCACGTTCAATTCCAGTGCATGGCACCTCATCAAACATGTGTAGCAAGACTCCGCTAGTACCATAGCAAGTAGGCCACATCTGAAGAAATTCACCCGTACTATCGTATGCCTCAATCGTTACTGATATCAATTGGCCACTGTTCCACTCGGTATATCAAGTTGGGGGCCTGTCCGGGAACAAATATGTACACGTGTATACAGTAGTTCACATTTAAATCACATACATGTTGGTGATAAACCTACAATGAATTGGTCCAGATGGTAGAGTGGTAGCACGAGTGGCAGATAATCATTATCTAACCAAGAGTCAATTCGCTGGGGAAACTCAAGGCATCCATATACGTGTTATACTATACGCTGAGCAGAACCAACATGGTCTGAGTCTACCTACAAACCTAGGACCAGCATAGGGGACCCTGAAGAGTACCGGCATATATGCGCACTCAGTAGAATGGAAAGTCATTTGTGTTGGTGAATAACAAAATCTAGTGATCAGCCATTGTCAGATTGTCATCGGAACAACATTTCCACGTACCTCAAATGTCCGATCAATTATCCTCGACCTTCGAGAAGTCTGACAAGTCTGACAAGGAGTGCTGTTTCAGTGACTGGCAAGGAATAATGACAATTATCAGGCCCGTAATTGAAATGGAGGGCTCTACTGACTGACTAAGGAGGGAGTAATGAGGAAAGGGGATGATCACTGTGGGATACTATATTATAACATTGGGGATTCCTTATATGGTAGGGATCTTCAAAGCCTAAAGCAGCAATACCTTAGTACGGTAAGGCTTTTGGGTGATATTGATAAGGTGACGTTGGAGTGAGTTCAAAAGTGGGACGGAGTGCACCTAATATAGACTGGGCCTAAATATTCTGTAAGAAAAAAAAGAGGTGTCTTGATACAGACTATTTTGACTCGTACCAAGTGATAAAAAATCAATCTAAGAGAAAACATGCAATGAAGCAAGAATCGGATATCCGGTTGGGAACTATATATGAAAACGAATGTCCTGACAGGTCACTCCACTGCATTGGTTAGATTCAATAGATTGTAACTGGATAGGGAGGGACTGGTGAAATTGGCTCCAGGCGACATCCAAATTTGAGATGGAGTGTCCCCAATACTCCATTAGGAAAGTACGAACTTCCCATGCACGCAACCTGCCATGTTTTTGAGTTGAATAAACTTCCGATGATTCCGAGCAGGTCCTACCGTCCTGACCACATAAATACATGCAGAGCAGCGAACTGCGTCGCCGCTGTCGATCACTTTCGTTTGGAGTTTCTATGTGATAACGGTGGTCTGTGGCACGCAACTACATCGTCACCCCTACCAAACAAACCGACAAGGGTAATAACGAGAACACAGTTTGACTCCTGGGCCCAGTCTGTCCGGCCAGTGTCTGTTCGACCGGGTTGTCATTCTGGTTAGACCATTCAATCGCTCATTTATTGAAGTCGATAAAACGACGTGGGCATTATAAACGACGTGTCTGATTTAGACAGAATCAAGTCACTAAAATGGATTCAGTCAAACAGGGAGCGCCCCTCCCCCCTTAGTGACCATCGCTACGCCCACACTGTCACAACAATTTGAGCAAATATCGCAAAGTTGGGCAAATATTCAGCAACTTCAAACGTTGGGTAACTAAAATTGACTAACCAATAGGCAACTACGATATTTAGCCTATCACCTATATCATTGGAATCGTTTTTAATAGTTGGTTGATTTTTGCCCAACTTGATTTTTGCCCAAGATTGCTGAATACTTGCCCAACGTTTTGACAATGTAATGACCCCCCCTCCCCTCCCCCCGTGATTGTTCCCGCCCACAGCAACAATATATGTACCACTGTCTCCTAGCACACACGGGAGGTTTCAAAAGCATGACGCATATGCCCACAGAGTTGCCGGATTCAAGCACCACTCTCGTAACAAGTGTACATCCTGTCTCATACCACTGCGTGGCAAATACTAGTATCTTCGTTGGGCACCCTGGTAATGGTTGAAAAACTTGAAATCCGGCTGTGGAACAGGACAAATAGTTGGCGACAAATAGTTGGCAGCTCGAGTGATCAGGGTTGCCCAGCGGGCATGCTCTATTTGGATAGCCCCACGAACATGACACCGGGCTCGGGCCTCCGTCGAAGAAGTCATTGGGCAAATTAATGGAAGGTAAATAGACATTACGAAAATAGTAGAGCGTTATGAAATGTGATCCATCATGTCCAGCGAAGATGTAATTGAATTATGTTTGATAAAATGAGGGATCGCATGCACTGGGAGACGCGGTATCCACTCTCCAGTCTGTATAGCCAGGCTTTCGATGATCACGTCCAGATGTCAGCCTGTCAGTCAGTCGTCAACCAGATGGGAGATGGAGGGTAGGGGGGTTCAAGGAGCTTCAAGCAGATTGCTGACCAACGGAGGACGGGCACGGACGAATGATAATCACTGAACTACATTAAATCTTACTCACTAACTTTTGAGTGGCATGCCCCTCGGAGATTGGCAGACCATGAATCGCCACTCTCTTCACCAGTTTACTCCCCTGTGCTACATGGGTCCTGTTCACTCTGCTCTATCTTTCAGTCAGGCCCAAATTGGACGTCCTTTCCACCTCCTTCCATTAAATTTCCCCCAAGCAGGGTGCGTTGGATGTTCTGTGCTCTGACAATATGTCTCGATTGTATTTGATCGCTTTTTTCGTCACCAACTAGTTTTAGGACCCACTCAATTGCTCCATATCGTCAAGGTTTCACATCCATATTAAAGGGTAGACATCACATGAGCTGACGAGAGTGCAGTATTCAGGTATGCACCCTTGACGGCTTTGTCTGGGTTCGATATCCCGCGTGAACGGCAAGTGAACCATGGAAAGCGAAAGGAGGACGATACGTGCAACAGGGGATACTGTAAGGAAACGGAAAGGATCACGACCACGTATCTGGCAACTGGCCATCACCGTCCACGCGTCCCTTGGTACCCTTGATACCCTTGGTACCCTTGATACCCTTGGTACCCTTGATACCCTTGGTACCCGGAACACCCTGCTCAAGTACTCGGGCGCTGAATACACAATCCTGCCAGCGGATACGGCGAAGGGAGGTAGTCAGGTCTGGAGGGAATCCGATCTCCGCCTCATCTCAACAGTGAGCGTCAGGCTAGCTTGGCTACAGTTTATTCAGGGGAATGTGTCATCCGCCGCCGCCGCCCCCCCCCCCCCTCAAATGTCAATTTGCTCCGGTTGTGCGCTGAGGTCAGAGTTGTCATGAAATAAAATATACGGCAAGGAATCACTACACATCGTTGTGTTCTCGTTGACGCCTGATGTCAGCCTAGACTCCCCTAGAGCACTTATTTTCTCAGGCCATCCCTGACGCGTGATGTAAATTTCTACCCAAACTAGGCTACTCCCTGCTTTATTTGTCGCATTTCAGTGTTTTCCTCTCCCGGTTCGTAAATTGTGTTATGATCCCTATAATTTAGTTCCTCCCTAGCTAAACTAGGATAGGTCATGTGGTTGAATTTGTTGAAATGCCACGGCTATTTCTCCAGCACCTCTGGCAAGATGCAAGTACGCGACCACGTTGGAACAATATTATTAACAATAATATTTTTCCAGATATATTTAGTTCACTCATTGAGAAGTGCGTGTTGGAATGTGATCCATACAGTAGGATTGATCTTGTAAATCGCCAGCACATTACGATGTACAAATTACATTTTTCACGCCTCCGGTCCACGGTCTCTTGAACCACGAAAGTACCAACATTAGGCCAAATTTATGTTATTTCGACGCTATAGGGCAGTGTCCCTTTATTCTGGATTCTGCGCTCGAGTTCGTACTTTCCGATCCACCGTTACTGGCGGAGTCTTGGTGTCCAAGATCTGCTCTGGTGCGGTGGACCCGGTGATTACAGCAGGTTGTTTCGGATGAGGTACAACGCAACTTATCTGTACGCAACTTTCATTCTCAGTCTTCCATTACTCCATAATTTGATTTATTTGAGTAAATTGTAAGATCCTAGGCTGCTAACACATTATGATAGATGCGCGTTGTAACGCAGTCTTGCAGGAACTATAGGCGATATTCCTATTGGAATGACACGTCACGCTGACAGAGCCGGACTAATCGCGCAGGTTAACCTCTATGAATGAGAGATGGCAGAACTTAGCACTGTAGTCTGTACCCCAGAAAAGTGGCCGACAATGTCACTGTACTGAGCGGGTCCCGAACCCAGGACCTCCTGATGACCGTAATCAATAGGCCAAATGATCGGTGCATTCGTAGTAGGCCTAGATATTATTTATGCAGAGTGCTAGTCCACATGCAACACATCTCATGAACAAGAATATAAATAGAATTACACCTGTTTCAAAGGATATTGGTTATAACTCGTAGCATATATAGTCCTTTATGGACTATTATATTAAACCAGATGATCACATCCGATGACTTCGGCCCATTTTCGTGGATGTATTGTGGCAACCTTGTTGTTACGGGCAATTACAATGCTATTACAGTTGGATTATCCTCAGGCGATTGGGAACAGAAACATTATTGGGATCAGAACCATGATAATCATACTGAATTTCATCCTGTTTTGATGACCCATTAAACTATTGGTGGTAAACCTGGGTCGAGGAAGTTCGTGACATTTCCGACGTTACGCGGGAATTGATTATGTGCCTCCTATAATACTATGCCGGTGGTATTACCGTATTGTGGCAATTCACCGAATATCCATCAGGAGCTCACTTTATTACCTTGTATCAGGGGCGTACGCACGGGGAAGGGGTGGTGGATCGAAACTGTTCTGAAGTAAATGAGAGATCCTTCCCTCACTGCAAAAACTCACCTGTTTAGACAATTCTTTCCATGTTAATTAATCACCAGTCATCTTGTCTTTGTAATGTACTGTATATATTTTGGTTTTCCTCTTTGTGAAGCGATTTAGAGCACCCCGGTGAATTTACGCTATATAAAATCATACTATTATTACTTTATTATTCAACACCCTTGGTGTACATAATGTGACCGAACCAGACTAGTGTCCGAGTGTCGTCACATATATATGTGCACCCAGGGTGTTGATTTAGCACCACAGAGTTTTGCAGTGCTCGACCACAGAACATCCCCCCCCCCCACACACTAGCCAATACCATGGGCCTAGTCACCGTAATTTTTCAGCAACATGTCAGTGTCAGTCACGGACCATCCAACAGCTAAACTTTTCCAAGAAGTTTTCTCGTTCGAACAGATCTCGGGGTATGTTATATCGTTACGTGCCATGGTTACTGAGGAAGCTTTGGCTGGAACTCATCACCAGATCCCTGTGAACACGTAGGCATTTATTGCGCCCGTTTCACGCTCTTGGCTGATGTGTTACGTACAGAAGCATGTCATAACTATAAGCCATGTACAGGCGGGTAAACCGTCCATGTGTGTATCCCCGCATAAATTATGAATAATAACCCTTCTGATGACCACATAAATCATGCAAATTTTACCTCCCACGACCTTGAAATGACCATCATGTTGTTCGGAACCAACATAGTTCACTTCGACCAAGTTTCGTTCGAATCCGACAAAGTTGGGGAAATCGCTGAAATTAGGCCTACGCAAATTCGACCTCCGGTGACAGTGGAATGAGCGTCAGGTTTTCAGTACTAAGTACTAAAGTACTAATTTTTAACTAACTGTATAGCTCACACCCACCGTTCCGGATAAATCGAACACGTCTTCTACTACATCGGACATGTGTACCACATTTCGGATCAATCGGACAAAACATTATAGTGTCATTGCGCGAACGCCTAATGTTTCATGCGGCGGGACGGCGGCGGTGACGGCGGCGGTAGACACATCTCCAAAACCATAATAGGCCTATTCCCGAACCGGATGCTCCACGTGTCGCGGGGATATTATAAGTTTTGCTAGTTGGGTTACATCTGCCCATTGTAGATTCATATTTGGTGAATAGGCGCATGTTCGGACACAACCTATATATATACGACGTATATTCTCACGTGACTAATACGCAACTCAATTTCGAAAATGGCACCTAATAATTTTATGGAATTGACGATGTTATTTCACCGATCCAGCTCTACAGATGTATAAACTCTTTTGATTCGTCCAAGGAATACCCTTAATACCCCAAAGGATTACTAAAATTGAAGTTGAAATAGAAACCTGCAAGAACGATTTACCATCTATTTCTTGGTCTTCGTTTCTGGGGATATGGATTCCTCGGATGCCAGAGGAAATAAATTACCTCATCTCAATTTGGTAATATAAAAACATCTTCAGCGATGCAACGTAACTGCAAATGACGGGTGATTTTCGAAAAATCTATACGAAGTACGAGCATTTGCCAAGAAAATTCACATTGTTGTTATTGCCTCACCCCAAGCGGGGCAGCTGAGTACGTAAGTACACAGGAGTGGAGAGGGACCGGGTAGGGTATTTGATATCAATACGCGCCACTTTACACTTAGACCTTGTGAGTCGTTTCAGCGAGAGTCACCTCCTATATTATTACTGGAGTTCCCCTCTAATACCCCCTCTGATTTGTTCGTCCAACGATCAGGCGATCAGTGGGGGATATAACCCAAGGCATTCATATTCGTGTTACACTTCACGCCGAGCAGACCCAACAGGGTCTGCTTTACACTGCGAATTTAGAATGTAACAGTCTAACAGAAACAACGCGCCCGGGCGTTCTGAGTTCTGACGGGTTCTCGGATGAGGAATAGCTTGAACATCCTTCCGACGCATAGCGTTCTGAGTGTGGACACTAGCGCCCTGAGCCTGAACACGTAGGTAGTGTTCTGAATTCAAAACGCCATGCGTTCACACTCATAACTCCCGGAACGTCTGGTGTTCAACGGGTGTTCAACCCCATTCTTCTTCCAAAATCTCGTAAGAACTGTAGAACGCCCGAGTGCGTTCTCTATGATCCGTGACATTCTTAATTGGCCGTGTACCGTGGACGAAATGCGACATATCGGCCAGCATCATGGGCAATACCGGTAGGCATGGCTAGCGTCAGTTGCAGGATATCGTTAAACACCAGTCTGTGTGCGATGTTTTATTTTTACGGTAATGCCATGGACACTTCCGCTGACCGAAATGGAGGTACGACAAGAATTACAGGACACACATACGCGCGAGAATACAACCCTCCTCGAGCAGAAGGTTACAATAATAATTATCATATTGATATTCGATTATCCGATCCTTATAGAGCGCTTCATCACCGATTTACAACGGTCTTGAATCCCTTTGCAGACATTACCCTTGTTCATTAGTGACTTGTCAAATCCGTACTTTTTAGCGCGCAATTCTTTCCGATCTCTCCTGACGCACAGGCAGTTTTATCACGTCGTGTACCCCGGAGTCATCCCAATAGGGCTGCCCTCATACGGCGCACGCTACTGATTCCTAAAGTTCCCAATAACGCCTGGGTGAGATGATGCACCTGAACAGCCAACCTTGTGCGAAACTTTACGGTCAAAAACTTATTTCTTATCGACCGACTCGGATTCTATGGGAATTCTGAATTTTATCTTGGAACAAAATATGTTACCATAGCCAGGTGTGATATCCTATCACCGGTACTGAATAACATTTCCCTGAACCACTGCTATTCTGAAACAATTATTGCACAATTAGCTCCCCCACTGAAACGAGCACATACCGAGAATTGTGGATCCCCGCCCAGTGATGTATCCGTGCATATAATGGGGTGAGAGTGTGACTGGGCGGTATCAGTGACGTTTGGCATACCAGTACCGGGTTCGATTATCGCAGTGACGACTGGCGGGGTCTTGGTGTATGCTGGCTCTGCTGTGATGCAGTGGACTTGGTAGTTACTACAGTACTAGGGGCTGTTACGGAT
Organism: Eupentacta quinquesemita; assembly: GCA_032360705.1. Taxonomy (NCBI): domain Eukaryota; kingdom Metazoa; phylum Echinodermata; class Holothuroidea; order Dendrochirotida; family Sclerodactylidae; genus Eupentacta; species Eupentacta quinquesemita. The sequence continues at coordinate 11,004 of JAUOBX010285060.1, forward strand.
TTGTTGCAATACTAAATTATCGTCGGTCGACTGTGCGCGGTTGTCGTGGTTGGGCCAGTACATCTACCTATTTGCCGATATAGAGCAAGAGAGGAATCGCGGACGACCATTTCAGGTTCACTCATGCCTAACTGGTCGAATTACTAGTCAAAGGGTTGTTGGGTACGTGTCACTTTAACAGGTTTTGTCAGCGTGAATGCCTATAGCAAGAGATTCTATATTGTGAATTAAGTTGTTAAATTCGTTTGTGGAGAACGATTTGTGTAT
>JAUOBX010285171.1:0-11269 GCA_032360705.1 Eupentacta quinquesemita
TCAAAGAGCGCGCCTTGGTACCCAACATTGAAGAGGGGAGTGGGGTTTGTCCCATCTACTTATGGCGAAGATTGTAGCCTACTTAGTGCAGCAGTGGACTGTTGGTATTACGGAGTTACAACACGCTCACTCACTTACAATACCTAGGTCCAAGTCTAATAAAAGTACACCGAAAGTTATTGCCTCAGCCATTAGGCCTAATATTATATTCCTAGCCGCAGCAGTGCCAATGGCGATGGCACACAATATGTTAGTCTATGATATGTTAAGTACGCGCGGCGACCAATTCCAGATAACATATGACATCTTTTAATTTTCTCAGTTGATAAGTCGACACAAAACTTGACCTACACCAATTATGAATGCCGTCAAAACGATGCAGCAATGAAGGGAATCAGAAGGAACAGCTATGAGACAAAAATCGATTCGCACTTGGTCAGTCCATTTGGGTAGAATCGATTCTGTCAACTAAAATAACGTATTTTCGTCACCTTCTACGTTATTGATATTTGATATGTTGACTTTACCATTACCCGCTGCGGCATACGCGGCCAAATAAGAATGAATTGATTTTGTACCTATGACGTCAATCTGAACAGGAAAAACCATTTTAATTGGTCATTATGTTTTTGAATTTTTACAAGAAAAATTGCACCTAATGTGTACTATGTAAACAGTCTATTATCTGAGTGGTATTAGAACAACCCAGATGCCTGGCGTGCCTGGTGTGGGAATACGATGGCCGTTATTGTTCTTTCCTTTGTAATTTCAGTATATCATCGTCCCGAAGGAATGGATGAGACGCAGCATTCATTAAACTATATCATTGTTAGGTTCACTCTGACAATAGATAATATGATATATCAGAACAAGTAGCAATATTGGCATTTGTAGTTTAATAAAATATAGCCAAAATGTATAATATCTATTGGCGCAGCAGAAACCATTATTTCTCATAAAAATAATATGAACACTGCTATGTATAGGAGATAGCAGGGGCTCCCGAGCACACGAATGCATCACCCCTGAATAAATCAGATGGGTTATACATTTGAAATGAACTCGATTTAAATCTAAACCCAGACAAAGGTTTATTTATCGAGGGAAGGTGGATATGTGCATTTCACTCAGTTGATGACAATAAAGTGAGGGAGGGAGGGAATAGGGGAAGTGGTGGAGCGTGTGAGTAAACGAGTAAAACTTTATTGATCGGCAAAAGAACTCCCCTAACTCACCACAACTCACGAGGATTCGTGGTAGGATCCCCGTGCTGCGTTAAGAACAGAGCAGCATGTCATTCGGTTCGTGCACTGTGATATCCAGTGACTAGAAAACGTATACGGAAATTGCCAGGACCACAATGAATTAGAGCATGGGTGATATTTCGATAGTTCGCAAATTTTTGCTCAGTGAACATGGACTCGATTACACGGATATAAATGAGTTGCCAAAGGCGGGCGAGTGTGCAGCGATCATACGGAAGGGAGGGCAATTTTATCCAGCGATGAAAACTGGTGGCCCAGCCCAATCTGCTCACGGACAATGTCTGGGCTATACTAATTATTAAATATCGTCACGATATCACGCGTTTTGTCTGTACTCACAGCCCAATATTATACTTTCCAGGCCCTAACTGCTATGATTATTATTATATTGCAGTTCCAGGAATTTGAATAGATGTGAGACGGCAATAAACAACGATATAACTTCATTGGTCAGTTAACAGAAACACGGGCATTGACCTTGATATTAGGGGAGAAATCAAAGTAAATTTACAAGGATGTTCAAACACGACCACTCCGAATTCCGCCTGATGGAGCAGCTTTCATGTTAGAAAATGTGAATGGTACAAATGCCGTCCTAAACCTCGAAATTCGTGAAAGAACAGCGAAACGTTCAATTTCGAAGGATATATCAGTTTTTGGTGCTCTGATCAGCGATTTTATCATCAGAAACAATTGGCAAATATGTAAATGAGCAAGTTTTAGCTGTTGTCGGTGTTATTGCTAGTGTCAAAGCTCCAGAACTACAGATGCTGGGGCTCCCAATATTGACTCATCTGACAGTCTGCGAAACAAACGGACGTATGCGGTGCTATCACTTCACCACAAGGCACACCCCATGACACACACCCGAAACAAGAAACGATGAACAACGTTCCGTGTTTTCGGCGTTCGAGGGCCGTGTGCGTTGACCGTCCCGTGTTCCACTCAACAATTTACTGGCTTCCGTCAGTGGTTGCTTATCACCAATATGGCTTCAAAATGACGGCGCCCATGCGACCAGTACGAGAAATGTGGAAACAGATGCTGTCCCTTGTTTTGGTGCGAAACAGGAAAATGAGTGCGAAACCATTTTGTTTCGCGTTTCGCGTTGTCTGCTCTCCGTAAACGCTAGGCTGCTGAAGTGAATGAAATACCAACTCGGGTCAGATGACGCAGAGTCAAAACTGGAGATAACATATCATGTAGACGTTCGTGCGCATGCGCAGTTACCTCGGAGGCAACACAGAGGGCATTATCTGCCTTGCGTGTGAATTTCCAACCGGTTGCGACCACTTGCTCTCAATTTCCTCCGCCGCGATCTTCGCTCGCGTAATTAATAATATACGCCTACAAGCCTCGACTCGATCCGGCGGCAGTCGAGAAAGTTAACTCGCGCCCGGGCAAGAGTCATAATTGAGAATCGTCGGGAGCGACCACCGATGTTGACGCTCGTTCGATTAGAGTCACTTCCGACCGTTATATATATTGAGGGGATAGTTATCAAACTCTTCAGACCGAGTCTACTGCCGCTCTTGAGTTCATGATATACCGCCAGGTGGGAACTTTTCCGTCGCCGTTGCTATTTTCACTCCCATTCGTCGACCCGTTTTGAATTTCTGAGTCTAAGGGTTCCAGAGCTCTTTCCGGGAATTGGTGAATATCAGCGGTATAGTGGTTATAACAAATAAGGTGAGTCATTTATTTGTAATATTCGCATGCAGATTTTCGTCTCCTATTCACAGTAGTTTAGGGATTTTGTTCGAATCACCGAGTGCCCTCTATTTTCAAAATTGCTTCTCTCTCGTGATCCTCCAAATATTCGGAGGTATGGAAGGATTTGTTGTATGATAGATACTACCGAGAGCAATTTGTGAACATCAAAATCGGGAAATAATGTGTTGCCCCTGTGAGTATTAGTTTCAGTACTATTACTGCCATAGTTGTCTTAAATTAGAAATTTTACGGTATTAAGATTGTAAAGATACGGACAGGTGGACACAAATAATCGGAATAAAATGTACGCGTACGAGCAGCAAGCCTTTGCTTCATGCAACAGAGGATTTTTTTCGAACGTCTCATAAAACCATTCAATGTATATTTCTCAATCTTATCTTTGAGTTCATTCCTCTCCGCAAAAAAACTTTTTTTTCGATTTTCCGCACTGATCCTATTGGGTTCCTGTCTTACGTAATACGTCTTAAAGTAACCTAGACCATGACATTTCAAATAATTCACATAATTCAGCGTATAAACGCTGGTAAGATCAGCAGGCAAATGGGCCAAGGATAAATAGTGACGGGATATGTCACAGAAGGTGTGATACACCGTCGCGAGTTTGTAAAGTTTTTGCCTGCATAACACACTCCAGTTCACTCTAACCTAATTACTCTAATTAGGACAGCCCTAGATTCCCTATTTTCTGTCGAAGTGAGTTATTCATGGCGACAGTCCACGTAGTACAATCGCAATCTGGTTCTCCAAGTTTCTACTGGTAATCGGTAGCTGTTGGATCATTGTGAACCGCAAGAAAGAGAAAGGTAATCTGCTCTTCATTCGCACTTGTACTATTGGGTCCCTGGCCTACGTCAATTAGTATTCTAGACTCTCACAATTCAAATATTTTACTGTTTGTATATATATATATATATATAAGCTGGTGGGTTCTGCAAGCAATCGGGCATCGGATTAACAGTGACAGGCATGTCACGGAAGGTGTGATACACCGTCCCGAGTTTCCTAAGTTTTTACCTGGCTGCATAACACACTCCAGTTCACTCTAACCTAATTACTCTAATTAGGACAGCTCTAGATTCCGTAGTTTCTGTCGAAGTGAGATATTCATAGTGACAGTTCACGGAGTACAACCGCAATCTGATTCCCCAAGTCTCCATCACTGGTAATCATAGCTGTTGAATCATTTTTAACCGCAAAATAAGAAAGGTAATTATCCACAAAGTGCATTGTGCATGACAATAAATTGCCCAAAACATGTCATGTGGAATGATGAAGTGATGATAACCCCCGTGGTGCCTAATCCTGTGAACCTTGCATGTTAATTCCTCCGGAGAATGGTGAAATTAATAACTATTCACGAAGTTTTCTCAGCCTAATTACTGTTAGCTGCTATTGCAGACTTCTACGGGAAGAGAAAATTAGAAGAGAAAAATAGGGCCTGTTCGAAAAAAACAATAGCGAATTTAAACCGCTATTCTTACCAATGGAAGGTAGACCAAAATTAACTCAATAATTTTAAATTCAAAGACTAGTTTCTGCCGCTATTCTTATAAATGAGCCTGGTATCATCACTCGATACTGGAATGGATAGCTTTATCGTAAAATCCGGCATCTCTCATCATAATCTAACATCTAACATCCTAATAACAATCATAATTTCGGTAGTTCAACAAGAAGGTAGCAAACTACCCATATCCTTCTGCCCGGGTTTGTCTCATATATGTAAGCACGTAATATTGACAGTAACATTCTTTGAAACCGGGAAAGTCTTAAGCCCCGGTCACACTGCAACGATATCGTATAGCGCACTGATCCGATTTTTCCGATTTTTGGCTCACAAATGCCAGTCTCTTTTCATTATGGCGGATATACACAGCGACAGTGATAAAGGACCTCATCCGCTATGTGTGTAACCAATTCGATGTCAAATCGCCCATTCCCAACTCTGAAATATTCACCCAGCTTCTATTTATCGGAGAGCTATCCGATTTATCGTCCGATTTTCATAGTTTTCCGATATGACGTAACATTAGAATGGAGCTGACTGAGGGCCTTCAGGCTAAGGAAAGGTATTTAGGTGTTATATCAGCATGTATGAACCTTATTACCGCATTCCTTGGTAGTCGGCCTAAAATCCAGAAATCGTGTATCAATCCGATAAAAAAAATCGTTACAGTGTGACTGGGCGTCTGTTAGTGTCATCACAAGATTCCGCTTTTTGCACGACCAAGTTTGAATTACAATTCGGTAGAGCGTCAAGAAACCACACACCCTTCCTGCTCGGCTGTGTCCCCTACACGTAGACACGCGTACCACTTTCAGGAACATACTTTGATACTAGGGTAGATTTAGATTCATCGTAAGATCTGGGTTTCGCTGAGAAACCACTCTACATTTTCCGCTCAGCTGTAGCTATGTGTACGAACGCGTAACACTGACTGTTTTCAAAATTGAAACAGTCATAAATAAATCGTAACTTCCGGCATCTTAACCGACGGAGGTATGAATTACAATTTGGTAAGTCGTCAAGAAACCACTGACCACTTCCTGATCCGCCGTGCTATACCTATACGTGAGCATGTGTAACATCATGGGTTTTACAATAGCATCATGCTCGCCAAGTGCATATTGGTTGGCAGTAAACGTATAATTTATTCATATAGGCATTGTTAAAATCGATACCGGACATGACAGTCTGTCCAGAAATCAACGAACCGTCACTCCGTTCTGCGCTCCACGTATGTTCACACGCGTCACACTGAAAAGAATCCCTCCCAAAACAATACACTTAGTCACCTCTCTCTGCCTAATTGAGCTCCCATATGTAAGCACGCATGATATGACAGGAATCACGAAATTGTGTTGTCTTAGCCTTAATATGAAATCCTGCTTGCCAAATGAACATATTTTGGTTGCAAACCTACTTCAATTATGTCATCATTGCTTAGATCTATACCGATCAACTGGACAGAAAAATTGATTTCATGACGGTAGTCCATCCAGCAATACCACACCCCACCTAATTTCTACCCAGTTGTGCTCTATATATGAGAGCACGCGTTACGATGATATGAATGTATTCCCAATACCGGAATCGTCTGATCCATAGTCTCACGACAAAATCCTGCTTGCGAGAGGCACATATTTTTAGTAGTGGTGTTAATTCAGGTGAATCGTCATTGCTCCGATTCATTCTGTCTAACTGATCCACCACGATTTGCCCAGCTGGTCTTCATGTAGCATGTAGCACGTGTGACACAGACAGAAATCTATTTCAATACTGGAATAATCCGTTCTCAACTTCACCATGAAAATCCGCTTTCACTCTTTCCGCTTATATCAATACTGTTCAACCTAGAGGGGAAATAAAGTCAAAGTATATCCGGGAATTAACAAATCATTCCCACTATCTGAGATCCCTGTATGTAAGTGAGCACACGTGACACTGCCAAGAACCTGTCCAAGTAACCTAACCACTAATTTCTTTCTGTCCAGCTCTTGCTCCATATATGTAGGCATGCATAATACTGACAGGTATGCTGTTGCCGAGTGAACATATAATAATTGTGGAAACAATTCAACTATTTCATCATTGCCAGGAAAATGAATTTCATGTCAGTAGTCCGTCCAGAAATTCCACACTCTCCACCTATTTTCCACACAGTTGTACTTTATGTATATAAGCACACGTAACGCTGACATTCCAATATGGAAAAGTATGTTCTATAGCTTTACAAATAAATCCTGGCTTGCATGTGCATATATTTTAGTCGAGATTATACCGTCATTCCATGTTCTCTACAGTTCATCTGGACAGAACGATGAACAATTTCATGTCAGTAGTCTGACGGGAAATTAAAGAACTCTCAAAATCTAATTTTCTACACAACCTTGCTCCCCGTTTGTAAGCACGAATAACGCTGACAGGAATCTATATTGAATACTAGATTAGTCTGAGTCTATAGCTCCACCATAAAATTAGACTTGCCAAGTGTAAACATTTCAGTAGGGAACCGTTCAACTGGCAGGGTCATGGACAATTTCATGACAGTAGTTCGACGGGACATAAAAAAACTCACTACATCTCAATATTACAAAACTGTTTTCCCCGTATGAATGCACGTATAACGCTGACAAGAATCTATATTCAATACCAGAATAGTCCGAGTCATCCTACTCGCCAAGTGCAAATATTTTAGTAGGGAACATGATATGATCGAAACGTCATGGTTAAGTTCTATAACAGTTTCACGGGAGAGGATCATGGAAAATTTCATGTCAGTAGTCCGACGGGAGATGAAAAACTCTCTACTTCTCATTTTCACACAACTTGTTTCCCAGTATGAAAGCACGTGTGATGCTGACAGGAATCTATTCTCAATACCAGAATAGTCTGAGTTTATGGTTTCACTATAAAATCCTGCTTTCCAAGTGCAAATATTTTAGTAGGGAACATAATTCGATTAAACCGTCATCGCTAACTTCCGTAACAGTTCAACGGGACAGGATAATGGACGATTCCATATCAGTAGACTGACGAAAAATTAAGAACTCTCCACATCCTATTTTGTACACAACTGTGTGCTTCCCGTATGTGAGCACGTATAACGCTGAAAGGATTCTGTTTTCAATATCACAATTATAGTCTGAGTCTATAGTTTCATTATAAAATCCTGCCTGCCAAGTGCAAATATTTGAGCAGCGAACATAATTCGATCATTCCGTCACTGTTGGGATCGATACCGTTCAAGAGGCATTTCATGAATTGGCGGGTGGCACTTGAGTCCATTTCACATTTTAAGGATGGGTTACATTCTGGAGACGAACAAAACGATGATCTCTTTTCCGTTTTGTCTGGGGAATTTAGTTGATCAGTTTTAGCCTGAGACCTAATATACTTCAAATTGTTCAAAGATCTAGTTTATTCAAACATTGCAGACTTTTAGAGAAATGAGAACGTAACTTTGAAAATGAATTCTGATACGTGGAAGATATGTGTCATGGTTCAGTTTTGCCTGACACTGATCGGGTAGTAGCAAACATTAAATTGAGTGCCGAACTAATTTGAGCAGAAACTAAAGATACCGCCTGATGATTCCAGTTGAAGCTGGGAATCCATTGGTACGGATACGATTGCGGAAAGATTTTGAAGATCACATTTTTCAGAGACTATTTTCTGCCGAAAATGAGTAAAATTGATGATACGAGGAGGAATCATCAATATATACCAGCTCATGTATGAATTGTCCTAAAACGACTTTATGACATAAATATTCGGAATAATTATTTGCCCGCATGCGGCACCTTTGCGCATGGGTACGCGAGGTGTTGTGTCATACTGAGTGCGCGTTCCATGTAATTTTGGCGATTTCCTGCTACCATGGTACTTGTCTGTATCGCTGCAGACTGAATACAGCAGATTCGTACATTTCCCTCGTCACTGCTTCAGGCAAATCCGACTAGATATGAATGGATTCCTGGCTCTATGCTTTGAAAACGTATGACAGACACCGATCATTCAGGGCATTTACGAAGTCAGGACGAATGCATACGGGAGACACACATGCATATACATTTCATTATACGGGACGTGGAGGCTACGAATCGTTAGTCTGAGTAACGCATACCGTGTATTCTTGACCAACATAATCACACCTTGACATCCCCCCACATTTGGTACATCAGCACATTTTCGTGAGCCGTGACATGAGGGTATTACCTACATACTTTTTCATTGAACTATTGAATTATGTATGTCTACAACATAAACTTATTATCCTATTAGCCTGATCACAGTACATCACCTGCTGGTTTATTAGAATGTCCAGAGTGCTAGAGTAGTCTCTCTCATGTCGTTTTCTTCCAAACTTTGAACATTGATTGTTGAAATTGTAAGTGCTTGAATTTTATTTTCAGCAGAAGAACAAATCACTCTTATGGCATTTCTTAGAAGAAGCATTTTCCCCTCCACGCAAATCATACCCTATACACCCATTGTTTCATTCTAGATTTGCTCCAGCGCCAGATTGAGATAACAAAATGACAACATTATGACGGGAGAGGTTGAATCATGGAACAATTATCGTTCTGTTATGTTCTGATATTTTATTTAGGAAATGAGAGTGAAAGAGCGTCAATGTTACCAGATAATAAAACATAAGTTTTTATATGTAGTCGTCTTCTATGAAGACGGATTCGTTATTCTGTGAAAAAACAAGATATTCGACTTTAATCACTTGAGAAGGGTTAGGTTAAGAAGAACGCCCATTGGTTGGAAGTATGAGCGAACAGCCTGATAAATCCAGCGTTTGTATGTTTGATTCAAATTGCATTGCAGTGCACTATGCAAAACAAGTACAAATAATATGTTTTAATAGAATTGGAGCAGACATAGGATGACAAAGTGCCCATATTCTTGGTTGTAACAAATTCGGGGAGGACATCATAGTGGTAGAACCGGTTGGTGGTGTGTTACAATGACCAGAGTGAAGCAATACAGGCGAAATAACAATAATAAGAGTACTTTTTTATTACAAAAAATGAGTAAAGCGTAAAATTACTATAGATGAAACATAATACATTTTCTAGATAGCAGAATAAATACAGACGACATTGTCAAAAAAGAAAATATTATCAAATGGCTAACAGTGATATTTTCAACTGGGCAAGTGCTATCGATAGGTATGCATACTTCTTCCGATATAATTTCATCCGAGATGCGTTTTACCATATTGGATGTCGTGATGCGGATAAAAAAAAGCTGATCGCACGATGGAGAATGTGTCTGCATGGGTGTACCTCTATTCTAAGTAAATATTGACGCCATACCATACAATGACTTGATAGTGTTCGATGGGACTCTCCATGTTCTCTATTCAATCGGCAACCATTGAAGGTGGTGAAGAAAATAGTTGATCAATTCATGTCTTGGCACAAGGTTTATTATTAGGGCAAGAATATGTCATAAATATCATTATACCATGATGTCCTTGAAGCATTTTCATATGCCAGTATAGATATTCAGCTCTCTTGTTGACGCACAGTGGGAATTCGCCAGCACTGTCCGTTTCACACGTTCAATACCAAATATTAGGTGTCGTACTCCGATGGTTGGATGGTCAGTGTCAATAATGGCTATTACGAATAATTTCATTAGTGCCAATGTACTATCTATACAGCTGGGCTTTATACTAGGGCAAGTATTCAAACTGAATTAAAACATGTTTACTATTATGAGAACACTATTCAACTCAATTACTCTATGGAGTCAGACGCAGTGACGCCAATTTGCGGCATGAAAATGAAAAACAACCTTCAGGGACAGTGAATTTCATTCAGAGCAGTGAACAACAAGTGAATGTTATCTGTGTGAAAATGTATTCTGCTAGTTTCAATTTGACACATAGCACATTGAAGAGAATAAACATGTATAGGTCCTAACACATTTTCATGCGATGTTCCCACAAGTTACACACCTCTGAGGCCCGGTTCATTATTACTGAGATTCTGGATTCTATCGTGGTATCTCCTGTGTGTTTTTTTTATCGTTTTGGATATGGGGAATAACCCGATGATGTAGAGAAGACGTTTACGTAAATACCTACTGGCACCATACAACTCACTACGCCAAATGTTCCCTCACTGGCTGATAATTATTCTGGGTGAAATCACCAGCTAAACAATACTAAAAATGCAGGATTGTATTATGACACCAAATCTTGCATGCTGGGATGTCCGTAAAAGAAATGACATGGATGCCAACCTGTAACAGCTCGACCGCAATTACTGAAAAAGTTATGAAAAATTACTAAAAAAGTTATGAAAAATTACTGAAAAATCTGGAAAAATACTTTGAAACAAATAAATGACAACCACCAATATCAGTCGATGGCCTTGTCATAGTTCAACAATATATGGAATATATTCTTCGCTCTTTCAAACTACCTGACTACAACCACAATTTAATATCACATTCGTTTCCCTTTTACGATTAAGGAAATAGTAGTTGTATTGGAACATTATTATTGACTGACGGCGTTCGCTCGTCTCTCCCCGTGAACAATGAGCATCACGAGTGGGATCCGTTGGCTGAATGTACTTTTTGTACAATAGCACTGACCGTCGATCTTTCATCTCCAGGGTACAGTAATTACCAACACATCTCTGGAACTACAACCTTACAGCAGTTGCATTTTTCCTTCGGTTCCCTCTTTTGTCTTCCCTTACATCATGAATACTAGGACATAAGCTTAATGTAACTGATAGGATCC
>JAUOBX010285394.1:0-11268 GCA_032360705.1 Eupentacta quinquesemita
CCCCCCCCCCCCCCCCCCCCCCCCCCCCCCCCCCCCCCCCCGCGCATCAGCTATTTTTCAAAACTCAGCCTACTGTGTGGAAAATTGGGAGTCGCCCATGCAGTTTCATGACATCGAACAGTATTATGAGGCGAGTTATGAAAGTATTAATCATTAGGCATCGGTCTGTAAATGTGCTATAAAATCTTAAAACCTGGCAGGCCGATGCCGAAGTGCTGAACATGACCACAAACTTTCTGACAGTCGTTAAGAAGGTAAAAATCAAGTTAAATCCATTATCTCGTAGGTCTAATGCTATATACAGCACACAAGACAGAAAAAGACATGCTCAGTGCCAAGCCAATGCAGAATCGAAAAAGGTGTAGGCTACCTATATAGTGGGAATGAAAACTACTTTTTTTTTAAAGCAGATATCAGTGCGAATAATCATAAATTTCGAAAGAGAAAAAAAATCACTTTGACTTATAGATGAATCTAAAATTGTGGTGATATGTGTTTAGTATTATTTATTATTATTAACAGTTATCACATACTGGTACCACTGGCGTACGCACAGATTCCGTGGGAGCCGATAGTCCGTCACCCATGATAATGTTTGATATTGTTTTGTAGCTGTTCAGTGAGAATATATCATCTGTGTTGGCCTAAAGATAGGGCCTATTATTCACTTTGATCTGCCATTACTGGGGAGGGTGAAGACCTTCCCCCCTACCCCCTCCCCCACCCCGCAAGCCCCCGTCATACTACAGAATAGATAAATGTGCCGTAATTCCGTACGAGTCGAAGGTATCGTTGTGGGAGGTTTGTATTTACCATTGTTAATATATTGTACCAAAAAACTATTAACCCCATTCCAGTTTCTCCACGGAAAAAAATGATCATTCGCCCTCGTTTTCCAACAGCTACAATCAACATATTTGGTAATTCAATACAATTCGACAACCAGGAATACATTCAATAGAGGTACTCACCGCCAAAGCTCCCATCATGGATGGTCTCGATTTTACAAGCTGGTTCCTCTTGACAGATGATAACCAGTGTCCTTTCTTTGTCCTGTTTCCCCTATATCTCCCAGGGTAGCTATATGTATCACCAGGACATCTCTGTGCATTGTCTGAAATCTATCTTGTTGTTGACTGTCATGTTTAGTGGATAGGTCCCTACTTGCTGTGAAGTAAATAACTGTGAGTAGCTCCAACCCCCTCTGGAAAATAGAAATAGTACAACGATTGCGACGCCATGTTGATCATTCCTAGTAAAGATCTAGATGACCAATGCTATACCTGTATACCGGTACACGCTCCCATGCACAGCCTAACCCTGTTTTTACAGCGGTCATTACTAGGATGCCAAAATCTACGTGATGATTCCCCCTCGCAAACCATCGGCTCCGCCCTGAAATCGTACGTCTGCAGCATTCCCAAAAGAATATATATTTAAACTATTACCCGCATTATCACAACACCACGAATTGTCCAAACAATTAATACCTCAGGAGCCCCATTACCATTTAACGAATTCCAAGTCTTCACTGCCCATGTGACTTAATCGAGTTTTTCCTGACTCTGGTCTGATTGTTTTGACACTTAACGTCGATAATAACTCAGCGTCCCGTAACGATTTTCAAAAATTTGCCTAATATCACTCTTGTCTGTGAACCACCTGATTTTAATAGACATGGTCTAGTGAGACCAAATACTCTTTTACGCTCCAAATACTTTACTTTGATCACTGGAAACTTTTATCACCAGTCTATACCCTTCAGAAACTGCATTTATTTATCGATGTCCCATTATGTGCCACTGGGGAGAACTATCTGCTCGCTTCTGCTCCGTAAAAACAATATTCATGGTGACACCGTGACAAGGTGATCGATGTGCGATACTTCCTGACCGATGAGTAGGCTACCCCCTATGGGGTATTTTATGTCAACTCGTTGGTACGCGGGTTTTCGGGCGAATTGCCGCGTAGACGGTTAGCACCGAGGTGGAATGTAACAAGCCGTGGTCCAAATTTACAGGCTTTTGAATGGAGTGGATACTATGGAACCAAATTTCTGCCATACCGGCGTCAACCCAACTGTGCCGTCGGCACACATGTGCCAGTGCCTTATTCAGGCTGCTGTTTCCCCACCGTGCCGGCGTGAGATGACGGGTGCCACTAGCCTTACTCGGACAGTGAGAGAGAGTTTTCGCTGATAGTCACGGATAGCACACCTGCACCTGCGCCAGTGCCGGCGTCATTCCGACTGTGCTGGCGTCGGCACACGTATACTAACTATAGTACCGATGTCAACTTGACTGTGCCGTCCTCGGCACACATGTACCAGTACCGGCGTCGGCACACATGCTGGAGTCTAGTTCTCTAATATCTTCCCTAATGGTAATGCAGCTTTTTTTTCATAGTCGGTGATTTTTTTCAAACGCCTGGCACCTAAAATACAAGGGGAGCATACGAGGGATTCACCGGCTAGGGCATGGCGAGACAACTGCCTAGTCCAATCAACAGCTAGCAAATACCCCGTCCCGCTAAACTAACAACTAACATCATCTGAGCATGCGCCCTTGTCCCAACCAGAAAACAAAGAGAATCCATACGTGGTACGACATAGTGACATCCCGAGTCGGTACATGTTTACACAGTCGCTGACCCATACTCAACCAAACAACATTATAAAATACACGCATACGGCTGGAAATTCATTGCGGGGGAGGAGGTTACCATGGTTACCAACCCGTTGAAAAAACAACTGACGAAGACCGGGAGAAGAGAGTTGCTCTCTCCGCCACTGCTCCAACCTACCAAAGCCTTGGTGAGCCTCAAATTGCCCGGTCTAATACTTGAATAGCGCCACCGTATTTGACAAGTTGTCTAAATCCAATTATACCATTTTGAACGTGCGCCCCCTATTTTTTCAGGCCGGCTGTTCTCTCTGCAATCCGTTTCCACGGCCTGACGTGCGCTCATTCTATTCTACAATCCTAGACAAAATAGGTGGGACAAAACTGACATCGGCATGGATTTTGGAATAACAGAACGTTATTAAAAAAACCCACTCCCCCCCCCCCTTCGATGTTGAAGCACATAGACGCATTTTTCTCAACATTGACCAGGGGGAGCTGGGGGCATAGTTTGTCCCGTATGATTGTGTCTAGGATTGTAGGATCGAGACATGCTGAATGAACATTATGTTTCTGGCACAGCAGCTTCTGAACACACCGAACGTTTTCCAAATATGGTTGTTAGTCCAATACATTCAGTAATACCATCATGTAAAATGTGCTACGATTTCGGCTGAAGGGATATTGAGACATATATAGCCTACTGCCCTACTCACAATATTTAAAACCCTCCATTCACTTTCGATTTTCAACACAGGTAAAAAAAATTAAATGGCACACCCGGCCCCGGCCCTCTCATACTCATGAGAACCTATCTTACTGGGGTACGTTCAGTCATCCACGGTCCCGTGGCATCCGTCATTTCACCACCATATATCACGGTCACCATGACCGCCACTGCCCCGTATAACACCCGCCACTCGCCCCACCAGTGACTCCACCTATGAACGCGCATTACGCGCTCATAAACACTATCCTATACCACGCCCCACCAGGCACGCCACCCGCCCACCCCTCCCCCTGGCGCTATGATTAACGCGCCTAGTAAACACGACTTCTACCACGCTCCACCGGTTTTCCCAAACACTCTCCTACCACGCCCGCGCTGTGTCGCCCACGCGTTTATGATATAAGCTACACGTAGCATACATTACTGTTACGTACGCTGGTCCTAAAACCTAATACAATCATCTTCCTTGATCTAATTTCGAAGTCATTTTTTGCACGCGCCTCACATACCAGCTAGCGCAAAGCCAACTATCGATGTCTGATGACTTGTTTATATGATTGTCCGCCATTGTGTACTTTATGAAGTTATTTATAACATAGCCTATTGCCGTGACCTGAATTGTCCTTGTTCCTTTCTCTTCATTTGCATTTTATCTTATATGTCGTTGCTATAGATACTCATATACTGCCTCGATGGCCTAATTTTATTGCTATATTTACACTCTAACATTGCCCGTTACTATGGATACTCCGTTGAACTTTGTGCTGTACTTTTCACTTTTTGTTTGTATACAGTGTACAGTGTGCTGGCATTCCAAGGTTGGTTGAAGGCAGTGACTGGTGTGTACGGGACATGGCGCTGGGAGCGGACGGCAGTGTAACGTTGTCTGGCTGGCAGTCGGGGACATACCGGACTTTTATTGATCTATTGTTCATTGATCCTGATTCTACCAATAAATGTAAAATGATCTTTACCAAGGAATTCAACAAATCTGGAGATGGCTATTATCGATATGTATCATACATCAGCAGTGGGCAAATTGTCACCTGCTGTAATGATACAATCGAACTAATTGATTACAATCAACGATCTTCGATCATATCTCGTAAATTCAGCGGTAAGGCGGAGTCCATGGCGGTCAGCGAGGAGGGAGATCAACAGATCTTTGTTGGTTTGTATGAATCCAACAAGGTGATTGTTTTCAGTAGTCCAGGATTAACTGAACTGAAGACAATCACCTTGACGGGCATCAAACATGGCAGCTGGGCCCACAAGATGGCAACCACCTTGACGAAGTTGACGGGCTTACAAGATGGCGGCTCTGTGTATGAGCTGGGAGTGATGGGAGCTGAGCATACTCTGTGTGTACGTACATGGTACGGTGAACCTTTAGTGTTCAACATTAACGGTGATATACAGACTGAGCTCACAGCGATGAACAATACACAGGCTCGGAGCATCGCTGTGAGCTCAGAGCTATTCATGGTTTTATGGTCTGGTGGTACTCTCATCACTTGCGGTACTCTCATCACTGCTCATCACATTCCTTCAATCATTGAAGGAGGCCGCCATTCTTCCCTCGCTGATCGAGATGGAGGCCGCCATTCTTCCCTCGCTGATGGTGGCCGCCATATTGTTTGTTTTCAAATTGACCAATCCACTAAAATCAGGATCAAGAACAATAGATTGATATCAGTCCATGGGTCCACTGGTGAATTGAGGGAGTATGCTGTGGTAAGTACACACAGTAACATAGGCAGACAATAAAAACATATTATATTCATAACGTCCTCAAAAATAATGAACCATACCATAAAAACAGAAAAATGCAGCATCGTTGAATACGAAAAAATATATATATTGTGCAGAGAAAATCATTTTTATATCCCAAAATAAGGCTTTCAAAATAATCAGGGGGTAGCTTATAATAATTCTTGCAGATTTTGCTGTTGTATTCAGTCTACAGTAGGCCCTAAGTGTTTGTTGTAGGCCTCATCTAGGGCAAAAATCATAAAACTGACACCTTTCAAAATGTTGACAGAAATAATAAAAACAAACTGAAATAGCACAATTCATCCGAAAATCAATGAACAAGATCAAAGAATGTTCATTCTCATACCAAAAATATTGTTTTAATGAATTTCTCAGGAGTAAATTTGTTGGCTATTTGACGATTAGAAGTCAATAGGCCCACATTGTAGGCTATAGTTATTGATACACAGTATTACACTATTAGTACAGTAGGCGGTCTCAGCCCATGAAACTAACACATTCAAAATGATAAACGATGCAGTAAATGCAGATAACTATAGGATCGTTGAACCCCGGAAATTATGAATTATGCAAAGAATATAATTTTTGTCCTGAAAAGTGCAGCGTTCAGAAATAACCTGGGGGTAGCTTCGTAATAGTCTTGCAGTAGGCCCAGATTGCACTGTTGACTACAGTGTGCAGTGTGTTCTTAACAATGTGGGAAGCGACAAATCATAAAACTAACATCCTGGAAATTATGAATAGATGCAATAAAAACAAACAAAAATAGCAAAGTTGATTATGGAATCAATGAACGACCAAAGAATATCCATCACCACCCTAAAATTGTTATCGCAATGAATTTCTGAGGAATATATTTGTTGGCTATTTTAGTGTTAAGAAGTCAATGGGCCTACATTGTGTATCAATACACACACTATTACAGCAGGCTGATCCAGCTCAGCAACACCTCCAAAAACGATGGACGATGCAGTAAAAACAGACAAGTATAGAATTGTTGAACTCGATAAGAATTATGCAAAGAAAGTTATGATAGATGCAATAAGAACAAACAAACGGCATAGCTAATCACACAACCATTTAACGGAAACAAAGATTATCCATACACAGACTAAGATTGTCAATTGATTTCTCAGGGGTGTATTTGTAGACTGATGTCGAGAAGTCAATGGGCCAACATTGAGTGGTCATTACAACACACACTATTACAGTAGGCTGTCTCGGCCCCATGAACTTACACCTTCACAAATAATGAATGGTGCAGTAAAAATATACAAATGAAGGATAGTCGAAAAATATCAATCATGCACATACAATACATTTCATCCTGAAAATGGCAGAATTTGGAAATAATCTGGGGGTAGTTAATTTGTAATAATTAACTCTACATATTCCACTGTTGCATTTAGTGTGCAGTGTGTTTGTTTCAATCTGGAGCAAATTTATAAAACTGATATCCTTCAAAATATTGGTAATGAAAACAAACAAGAATGTCATAACTCATAACAAATATAATGAACAAAACCAAGTACATACATTCTCACACTAGAAATATTATATGAATGCATTTCTCAGGGGTGTATTTGTTGGCTATTTTGGCGTTGATAATTAATAGGCTGTTGTATTATGAATACACACTAATAATAAACACCCTCATTAGTTTCCTGCGATGGGATTGATCGAGCTGACCTGAGCAGT
Organism: Eupentacta quinquesemita; assembly: GCA_032360705.1. Lineage (NCBI taxonomy): Eukaryota > Metazoa > Echinodermata > Holothuroidea > Dendrochirotida > Sclerodactylidae > Eupentacta > Eupentacta quinquesemita. The sequence continues at coordinate 6,823 of JAUOBX010285394.1, forward strand.
TCATTTGAGACCAGTTTCGAATCGCATTCGAGGGTACCATCGTTTGCATATTCCCAATTCAGGAGAATTTCGCTTTTGATTGTTCGTACAATGTATCGACATTGTTTACTATTAGTAGTCTGCACAAAATACCAGTATAAACAATGGTTGCCATGGTGATGAATCATGCTGTTGATAATGAGTCAGCTCACACAGCAAATAGGCCAACATCACTACTAAAGTTTGCCTTCCACCAGTGGGCCCACGTACCATGCTATACCACATCCCAAATCGTGCCTATCGTTGCTGTAACGCCTAACGTAAATCTAACATCGTAATCACACTCGCGGGCTCGGGTACAGCCTACAGTGCTGTTTACAACAGCTGTAGTGTTAGGCCTAAGGTTAACGTAGCCTACGTTCAGCTCCGAATAGGCCACAGTGTCTTCTGAAATCCACTAAGGATGCTGATCATACGAAAACGACTATGAAATGACCAGATTTCCTATGAATCAAACTGTCATTATTCAGAATCTTGGACTTAACTAGTTGGAAAGCACTGGTTGAGGCAGTCAGTGGGTCTGTGGCGGTGTCATGTTGTAAACGAACAGAAGTTAGCGACAAGTTCAGCAATAGCATAGAGCACCGGGTGTTCTAAAAATGTAAAAATCCGATTGCAGGAAGATTGACATACCTTCAGATTCAAAACAGTCGGCGTAAATGGCGTTCAAAATTGACGTCATCAGACAAGAAATACTGTTGAACGAAGGTAGCTGTTCGTCTGTTTTGACTGTACGTCGTGGTCGCAGCTGATAAATGTTAGTGATTCAACAGTTGCTGCTTGAAACTTGAGCATTGTGACGTCATTGACCCAGTTCGGGAGAAGTTTTTGGTGACTGTGAATAACTACAGAAAATATACTTTTTCGCCATTTCATAGGGTTGTTTTAGTCGTGTATTCATGGATGGCAATAAAAGTGAGGGTATTCCGGTCATTTATTTCATTTAAGACCTCTAAAGACGGCTGGGACGACCGCGCCTATCGGATTGGTCGTCCGCCGCTGTGATGTTGCATCATCAGTCTTAAATGAAATAAATGACCTCATACCCTCCAATTGATTCCCTAATTACAGTGAGCTGTCTCTAACACCATCGAAAAAATTACAGATATAGGTTTACTGAATACGGAAAAAAAATTGTCCTGAAAAACGTATCATTCAAAGAAAAGCTTGGGGTAGGCTTGACAATATTCTTACAATATGCCCAGATTTTACTGTTGCATACAGTGTGCAGTATGTCTGTTGATACACAATGTAAAGTTGCAGAAAATCATCAATGACATCCTTCAACAAGAGTAGCAGAGCTGATTATAAAATCGAAAGAATATCCATTTTCACCCTAAAATTATTATCTAAATACATTTCTGAGGAGTATTATTCGTAGCTCATATTTTTAGTGTTTATTCGATAGGCCTACGTTGTGTAGTTATCGAAACACACACTGTTACAGTAGGCTGTCTCTGCCCAGTGAACTAACACCTTCAAAAACAATGATTGATGCAGTAAAAACAGTCAAGCCGAGTCCTTAGGCAAATATGATCAGCCATTTCAACATGAAACAACATGAAACAAGTACAGAAATACTCTCTCATATTACAGATAAGGAACAAGAACAAGCATTCGGACATTGGAATAGTAAAAAGATGTGTCTTTAGCAGTTTCTTGAAAGTGGCAAGAGACTCGGCCAGTCTTATATCGTGTGGTAGTTTGTTCCAGTGATGTGGTGCTGCGACAGAGAATGCACACTGCTACATAGTTAGGCTGTCTCAGCCAAGTGAACTAACACATTGAAAAAACAATGAGTGCTGCACTAGGTACAGACAATGATAGATCATTATTAAACTACAAGTTTCATCCTGGAAAATGCAGCATTGGAAAATGTGCTAGGGTAGTTTTGATGTAATTCCTAGCCTACATTATGTTGGATTATATAGTATTTTGGATAATTCTTTCTTCTTCTAGGTGAGCCATTGTGATCATGCATGTCTATCTATCTATCTATCTATCTGTCAACAATTGACTTCAAATTGCTACTCCTTCTACAACCTCCGATGGATAACTATGAACCTTGGTGACAATGATGACCATGTCATGGGCCATCAGGTGTGTTCAGCCTGAGACCCGGGGTGGGCTCTGGGACCCATCATGTGGAATCACGCAAAGTGCTTCTTCTCCCACGAATGTTAGGGACGTGTAGCTTAGCGGTAAAGCTCTGGACTCGTGATCCGGAGATCGTGGGTTCGTGTCCCGGTCACGTTGCATCCTTGGGCAAGGTGCTTTATCTTCGATTGCCTTACTTTACCTAGGTGAAAATGGGTACCTGTGAGGTTCAACTTGTGTTAGTGCGCACTTTGGTGCAGCATATACCTACGTTTGTGTGGGAACAACACGTTGAACCAGTGACCAGGGTAATATTTGTGAAGCGCACTTGAAACAAGTGTGTGTGTAAGTGCGCTATATAAATCCGAATATTACAAATTATACAGTACTGATGGTCAATCATAATGATGGTCTAACAGCCGTACCTTCGGGGTGTTCAGGATTTTTTGGCCCATTGTCACACTTGGGCCTGAGGGCCCATGGGCCCATCTTATGAATTTCTAACAATGGTACTTGAAAAGTTCCTCTTCCTGTGAGCTTCAATTCATATTCCTCAAACTTACGTGTAATGATTCTTAGGTATAGAGGTCCATCCAGGGATTTCGTGCCCAGGGCCCAGTTCCGGCCCCGAGGGCACATCATATGAAATACCTAAGAATCTTGTTTCTCCTTTGAATATTGTTGAACAGTGCTGATGTTTGGTCATAATGATGGTCTAATAGCCATACCTTCAGGGTGCCTATGTAATAACCGCACCTTTGGGATATTCGGGATTTTTTGTGCGAAGGTCCCAAATGCCATTATGACATCAATGTTAGCTCAATCAGTGTTTCCTCATCAGATTGCACTGGTGAAACAAATTTACACATTCCAGGTGAGCTGCTGTGCCATTGGCTCTCTTGTTTTTGTGTTTTTTTCGATGAGTTTATTTGTAAGCTAGTGTTGAGATGAGAAGTCAGCCAATCAATTGTTCTATTACATTTGAAGGGTGCGCCCACTCATACTTGAAGTTGTATGTAATGACAAATAAGTTCAAGGTTATAATTATGCGAAAGAGAAAAACTATTAATCAGCTGACTGTGTTTCAATGTTTTTTTACTGTATGTAATGTGAGGTTACAATTGAGTGGCATTCCATCACTGGGGCCTCTTGTCTCAAGTTGTTCTTATCCATGGAAACCCTCCTGAAATTATTGGACTTCGCTGCCTTAATGATAAAGTGCTTAATATGGTGCATTTCCAAAATGATCATGAAATGAAATACATTCGATGGCGCTGTACAGAGGATGAAACAAGACCACAACGATGTGGTGTGATTGCTTGCCTCATTGTGTTGCTAAGTTTTGTTGTTTAGTCGTCAGTCGTAACATGTGTGATGTACTGTATACAACAGCGTTATTGTCTAGCCTAATGGTAGTTGACAGCAAAAACTAGCAAGGATCAATAATATGTCATTTCCGGAATAGGTAAAGTAAAAAGCCACTCCAGATTTGGGACACTGGCCCACTGGGGCATGTCAATTAGGCTTTTATGGTGATCCCAGCGAACACAAAACGTTATCATAATATTCTTAAAAGAGCCTTTGAAAATGTTTCTATTACGTTAATTGTGATGTAATAAAAATGTCACTAAAACGTTATTTCAAAACCGTTTACGTTATAACATTATTATAACATTCATAAAACCATTTTGATTGATTGCAAACGTTTTATAAATATTATATTTTTGTTATAACGAAAACAGGTTTTGAAATTACGTTTTTGTGAGATTTGTATTACACCACATTCAATGTTTTGAAAACATTAGACAAAACATTTTCATAACGTTTTAAATATGTTTTCGTGTTCACTGGGATGTATATTGGTGATGTGACTTGTTCGCCATGCTTCATCCCCCCCTCCCCCTCCTCCAAACTGAAAATATGTATGAATATTTTTATTTCAGCCTACATACCAATAATGAAGCCTATGCACCATTGTATTCAACTATTTATGTTCACAAGATTTGCAGTGTCTACTATGGTCTTCCATACTACTTCAGTGTTCGTGCAGCATTGACGTTTCACGAGGGCGGTGTGATTGACTTTATGGATTGCCTTAACGAAAGGAATCTAGTTGTCACAACAATATGCCTGAAGGTCATACGGTCGAAAGGTCAAATGAGGCCAAGAGATCAAATAAAGTAAAAGGTCACCAGATGTAGTTTGAACAGGCGAACAAAACTTTCCATTAGGCCTTCCCAATGAAATGTTCCGTTGTGAAGATATATGAGTAAAGACTAACTGTGATCTTGAACCTTGAGGGTTCATCTT
>JAUOBX010285505.1:0-11268 GCA_032360705.1 Eupentacta quinquesemita
CAGATTATGCCATATGTGAGAGCTATCTGAATTTAAGCAAAGAGCTGACCAAGAATCCTATTTTTCTCTGAGCATTAAATGTTGTCTAAATTGCACAGGGTTCGGTCAATTGGCATGTTACTGTCTGCATAGGAATACCCGCAGCTCCACATTGATGTACTGCTGAGGATGTCCTCATTCCATATGCCTGGTGAATGGACTCATAACTGCAGTATCCAGGTCTCCACTTTTGTCAGACCTTGTTTCCCCTCTCAAAAAGACCCTCATACAGGGTTCAAAATAACTGGAGGCACTGATGGCCAGCCATTGGCACGCCTGGAAAACCTCCTATAGAACAACACAGTATGATGGTCATTCTAGGCTCTTTTAGCCCATTTGGCTGTGCCCTTTGGAATTCTTATTTCGAGCCCTGTTCATATGGCTATTTTCCTTCACACACAATTTCCATCCATCCATCAATTCCTGCTGGGTAGCGTTGTACGATTTATGCTAACTAGTTATTGGCAGAGTCAAGAGCCGATGCTGCTTTTGTTGAATAAATTATTGACAATGTTTGTAGCTTCCTTAATAAACAGCATTACCTGGCTACGATATACGTCAATCGATCCCCCACCCGTGTCCACTGTCAGATTAAACCGTTGCATTGGTCCGTTCGTACATCACTTGTACACTGTAGAAACCTTTCTGGTTTTTAATCAGCTGAATCAAGGACTCGTACAATTTGATTAAATATGCTTTGCCTCTTAGAGTGATAAAGGTGAGATGGTTTTGCAGGGAGGCATCTATTTTGTATGCAGTTATGAAACTATCAAGATTGAGGCAATAGGCAGTCTGCATAATTTTGTGCTCAGTGATAGTTATGAACACTTAGCTGACTGTCGTTATCTGAAGATGGGTTTTGAAAATTGATATAAATATATAGGCCTAATAGAATAATATTTCTAATGATGGATGTATCAAATTGACAAGATAACAGATTCACGAAATGAATCCGCTCAATCCACTGCTGGAAAAAGAGAGCAAAATAATATTATTACAAAGAAGAGTTTTGGATGCTTCCTAAAAAGGCCCACTATTCAAAGATTGCTATGTTGAGCCTAAATCCCCCAAATTGCTTTTAATCTGGCAAAATAGTTTTTTTTTCTTCCAATTGGTAATACTTGTATTCCATGACAGGAATTTGCTTTGTGATATCACCCGCCATTGCTGGATATGAGTTACAACCAATGGACATATATGCTCAACCACATGAATACTTGGCATTACTGTAGGGTGTGAAATTGACTACAAATTCAAATGCTAGTTATAGAGCGTTGTGGATACTCGATTAATCCGTAGTCACTGAAGTGAACACGGCACAGTACTGTTGTGAGTGACAGAGACATGTAGTGTTGTCAGTTTAGTCAAATTTGAAATATATAAGTCCTCTGAATTTGCCCCAAAGTCAAGTCCTGAAAAATCTCGCAAGTGAAGTAATCTGAAGTGAGTCTCTGTTCAAACTTGAGCAAACGTGACTGAATTCCTGAGGTGTAACAAGTCGCAACTCGCAATCAGCGATTTGAGGTTGTTAAATGCTGGTGTCTTATTGAAACTGCATGAGTGACATGAGTGACCATTCATTTTCCACAGTAACTTGCTTGAAATGACACTATATTTTGAGATAATGTGACTTGACTTGAGCAAATTTTGGTGACCTGACTTCACCTAGAGCTGTTAAATTCTGGACTAGCATTTCTCAATCTCAAGTCATAGGTTGCAATATGTTACAACTCTAATGATCAAGTAATGAGTTAATGATCAAGTAGTACAATATTTCACACATTTTCTCCTGATTTTCTCATTTTATTCAGGCCCTTCTTCTCTTCTGACGAATCCCACCAGCACCAGCAGCCATGAGCCATTTGCCCTTCCTTACATGCCCAGTGCTTTCTCCCTCTTTGGAGCCCACCCAGCCTTTGGCGCTGCCAGATTGCCCGGGTCAGAGTTTGGAGGCTTAGGGTCCCTTGCTGGTGCCATGTCAGCCGCCAGTGCAGGTAATGTACTTGATTCAGGAGTAATACCATACGTTTGCTTGATACGCATTCCACAGTTTTGATTCAGAGGAGGTAACTCCCATTTGCACACACACCATACATGCACACACACCAACAATAACACACGCACACACACCGATGCAGGCACAGATACCAGTGTAGCCCCTTTTGCCAAATTAGGTTATGAATTTGGTGTATTATCATAACTTTTACCTACTTCAAAACCACCTTTATTGCCTGCTCGATTCTGCTATCACTCCCAGAACTAGTGAGCACCTCTTGAAATCATTCACCTGTGACAACGCATGAGGTTGTGTTCTCGTGTTGGCCAATCATCTGGCTCCTAATTGGCACCATCATCTATACACTTGGGTCGACGCACCATTCGCACTCAATCCTGTGAACGAGGGCTGCAATTTGCGCACTCCGTAGGCAGGGGTTAAACTGTAACTAAAATCTGACATGAATTGTAGACATACATTACACATGATGTAGCCAGTAGCCAATCTATTTTCTGACTCATGAAGAAGTTGTGTTTCTTTGAAACATCCTAAGTTCGATATTCCTGTGAATAATATATTTAGGACCAACCAGTCCTGGTTATACCTTGTAAAGGTGGTGGTAGTGGAGAATTTGGTGGCTTGCATAATAATATTTACTAATGTACCGCTTTCCAGATGCATCTCGAAGCAGCCACTCCCTGAGTACTTTCTAATACTTTTGAAAACATACATTTGAATTAGAGTTCTTTTCTGCTTGTGGAAGAGTAATCAAGGTAGCTCCTCGTAGGATATCCTAGAAGCATCAAGCATCTCTCACATCCTGAGAAAATGCCAACCAATAACAGTTAACTGATATTGTGTTTTGTACCACAAAACACCAACCATCGATGATAAATATATTTGTAATATAGTGATTGCATCCAGTGCAATGCTCCAAACCTGCAACACCAATGTATTATGTAGGCCTACTGAACACGGTTCAGTTATCACCAGCAATTCCATGTTGTCACACCTTCTGTAGAGCTCTGTCACAAATACCTACTCAGAACTAACCTTTAATCTTGCTGATTATAAATTCCTAGACAGCTCAGCAGCGATGCTGGCTTGTACGGCATACATCATTATTGGGCTCCATGCACTGTATATATTTGATGGCAGTTAATTTCTGGTTTATTTCTCTAGCTGCGATGTTTCCTGAGTGCAATAATGCAGAACACTCCTATCACTGTGCAGTACAGATAGACAGGATTGGGTATGAAATTTAATAAGGACATCTGCCCGACTCCGCGGTAGATGGCTCCGTAAACCTTGATAACACGAAACGTTAATATCATTTGAATTATTCAACCACAGTGCTATTCTTAACTGTAGGAAGTTACACATGCCCTATGTAGTTCAGCATTGAATAGTGTTAGATTGTTAGTTAGCAAGGAATTTGGGGATCGGCTTCATTAGTGATCAGATCTGGCATAATAAGGCTTTTGAAGGAATGTCAGCAGTTTGTTGAGTCTGGCTGTTGGCAGACCATCGTGCTATGTACCGAAATGTTGAATGTGTGCCAAACGATCTGTGTAGGCATTTGTTGGTTCTCCTGTTGATGTTGCCTTCCATTGAAATAAGAAAAGCAACATTTGATATTCGCGAATATGTCTGGGTTATATATTCCTCCAACACATCAGTTGTTGCTTTGTGAACTAGGTAGGACAAAGGCAGGTTTATAGGTATAACAGCAGCACATCAACAACTATTTTATGTGTGGGCAAAGATGTGTGGAAAATGCATTTAGCTCTGCCAGATGGGGATGCTAAATTCAATCCTTTCGTTACTATTAAACATGGTTGGGAATGGGATGGACAAGACAGTAGTAACCTTTGTCACTGAATTTGTGACAGGTAGGCAGGCTGACCAGTCTTCACAGCTCAGAACATGAGGCAAAGTGTTTGAATTGGAATCAATACTGATCACAAGCCAATAGAGAGATCTCAATTTTTTTAATTGGCTTTTTACAGAGAGAATATCCCCCTTTCATGGCGAAAGGGCTAAATTGTGGTCCTGAGGTTACAGGAATCTAACTTTACTGCTTTGTTATTCTGTCACACTGATACAAAAAGCTAGCAAGGATCTGTCAGCGGTAATCCACTACCTGGCAAACACTGTGTAGCTCCTGGCTGAACCGAAGGCATTCTAAATCATGATGTTAAACTTTATCTATATCCAAATATCTGAGCAATTAATGTCTCTTCAGATACTCCTGTAGATATCTACCAGCAATGCTTGGGCAGAACTTGTAGGGCTGTAGGCTCCAGAAAACAACACATTTATTCCGGAATACACAAAAATTCCCAAATCATTAAACTCACTCACTTATAGGTTGGCCACATCCATGTTCTAGCATGGAGCCTCCACTGACCTCCAGTCATATCTGTCCATCATGAAGGTAGCAATCTCTCTTAGCTCCCTAAGTCCATTGTCTCTACTCTCTAGGCTCCCTCAGTTCAGTGTCTCATCTCAAATCATATATAGCATAATGGATGAGACTATAAATACTAAAATGTTGCAAACAATCGTGTTGTCAAGTGTCAACTTTCAGGCTGAGGGATGGGTCTGTTGCACAAAACTGACACGGAACATCTGGTTTGTACCCAAACAAAACTGTATTCTTATGGGCAGTCTCTCAGGCACTCAAATTGAGTCAATCCAAACAAAGTTGCTGGACACTTCAATGAAGTTTACTTTGGGGGCTGAGGAAACTGGGGGAGTGGGGTGGTGTATGGTACATTCTAGACTTCATAATGAGGTGACTTTTAACAAAACTGACTAATTGATATAACAAAGGCCACCATCTATCAGGCAGCTTCCTGTTCATTCTATGTACTATGAGCACTCACAGGTCCCCTATGGTGACAGTCATGCCTCTAGTTACCCCATTTTAAATGATCGTTTTCAAACAGGAAGGGGAAAGTGATAAGATTGCTTTCTAATAGTTTACCATCATGGGCTTATTTGAGAACACATGGATTAGATTACATAGCGATATATTCGCGTATAGTATATACCCCTTGATGAGTAAAGTGCCACAATGCCCTTCCTTAGTTACTCTAGACCCTCAATGATTAGCAAACTGGTTGGGAGAGGGGGGTGGGGGTGTATTTTCAGGAACTTGGATTACTCTTTCGATCAACCGTGTGTGAAAGCTGACAGGCATACTTCACTGATTTGGAGCCTCTCAAAAACTACAGATTGCTAAAGTTGAGTGAAACCCACCTTGAATATCCATTCATCTCTAGATTTCTGTTTCTTTCCTGATTAGAAAATCTGAATTAATTGTCTGTGAACGCTAAACTGACCATCCACTTAACACCCACCAATATCCGAACCCCTCCTCAGACTAGCATCAGTGCATCATACATGCACCTGTATACAAGTGGGCATTGATGTAGCTGTACTGAGAGTGCCTGTCTACATAAGTGTGTGTGGTGCATGCCATGAACTACTGCAGTACAGACTGTGCAACCATTAGTGGTTGCCTGTATGGGGAATCCCCCAGTTCAGTGGGGGGATTTCCCTCCCCATACTGTGTCAATGACCTCCCCTCAGACTGCATGGCACTGTGAAGTTCAAGCCAAGTATAGTACATTATGTGTGTCTGTCAGTTAGTGTGTGCATCAGAGGGCAGTGCCGATAATATTTCTGGGAACCTGGTTCATATTCCTGCTTTCCTGACAGGGAAGGGAGAGAAGAATAAAATGCCCTGATAGAATAACAAAGACAAAGATGTAGATCATAGCATTTATTGGTAAGGAATTGGAACAAAGGATCAAACAATGCAAAATAATCCTTGATAGAAGAATGATACTAATTCAAAAGTTTTTCCATTCCCTAAATATATCTGCCCATATTTTCAACTGACAATACTGAGACGTTCCTTTCCAATGGGACTTTTTCCCTGCATGGGAATTGATAGTAATTAGGATGAGAATGTATTAAAAATGTCCGAACTGAAGCCTTTCAGTTGAACTTTTGATTTGTTTGTATCTTTTTGGCTGGTTTGCTTCTTCTGCTTCTCAAGAATGGGCATTACTAAACCTAGATAAAAGGATGGCAGTTAGGCCAGATGTATCTGGGAAATTCGTGGGAAATAAATCAAAGTGTGCCATTAATTACACCTATTTTGTCCAAATAAGCTATAACCAGACTATTCAGACCTGTTTGGAACATGAGTGCGAGTCCCCTCATCATTCTGAATTGGAGAGCAAAAGTCTCAACTTGATCCTCTCTTCCTGAATGATTCATTCCGTTGGCCACCTTTGCATGTCATTTATACAGAGATGAATATCAGCAGGGGAAAGAAGAGTATGCCAAAATTTTGACCTGCCCATGTACTGCTGGCTTGTTGTGGGGTGTATTTTAATATCACGTAATGCCCCGCTACATACTCCTTGATCGTCCAGGAGTGTTAAATATTTAGCGGTTAATATTTGACAAGCGGCCTGGCATGCAAATTGATGCATCGCACGCCGATCCCACTCGTAACACTTTCTCTTATTTCAGATGCTAGCATTGAAGGTTGGGAGAAAATTAGATTTCTCCCTCTTAAGAATCTCACAGTATTTTTTAGCGTGTGACGCATGTTCGGTATTGATGCTGAAGCGTATCCCATAATGATTATTATAATTTTTTTCCTTGGCTGTACAAGCTCGCATGTCGTAATAGCCAGGGTGAATATCGCAGTGCGGTCTGTTCCTAGATAATATATAGCACAATGCACATTGGAATTTAGGAAGATGGGGAGCATGGAAGAGCTTAGAATTGTGTTCTGTTTGGAGTCGATCAGATCAGGTGTACGTGGCTTAGTAATTGCTGCTGTCGTATCAACGTTACTGGCACAATTAGTTTGAAGACCGTTGGCAGACGGTGCTTCGTGGGTCCCTGTAGCCTGCACGATGTACGCGGAAGTGCAGATTTACCGAGGCGTGTTGGCTCTCGGGCTGTATTTGTCTGCCGTTGTCGTTCGATGTAATTAAAATATGTGGGGAGTTAGTTGTATTGGCGTTCTGCTCAGATAAATATCGCAGGTATCACGTTGTGCAATGTGCCGTCGAGGGCATTATCTTAATAGTGCGCTTATAATCAATAAAACAGGGCGCGCGGGCAGTGCCTACGTAGCAAAGGGAGGAATCTGTGTGCATTAGGGTTGATTGGAAGGATGGGAAATCGAAAGGTGAATACGGTAGTAGTCCGGAGTACTGTATAAAATGGACTGACAATGAGTGAAGGTGTGTTGGGATTGAACAGTGCCGTTGTCTGGATGTTTGAATGAATATTCATGACAGGGCAGTGAAGGGTGGTCTTTTCACAGAAATTTATGAAGCTAAAAGGCAGGGAATACAGTCATAGAAGGAACTAGGGTATTTGGGGGAAATTAAAGCAGTGGTAATTCAATAAAATAATGTACATTTCCAGGTGAATTCACATTAAGGAAATATTTGGGATAAGTGACAGCAGCATACTCAAAACACGTTTCAATTTTAGGATTTTTTTACTGGGAAAGTACTACTTCAGAGGTTTCTGTAACTTTTCCGTAGTCAACATTTCACCCTTGGATGTATTCGACTCGATATGTTGTTGAAATGGGAGATTGATTTTGCTAGAAATTTGAATTCAATTAATTTGAGTTTCTTCTTCCTCAGTCCAGTGATGATAGAAACCTTGCAGTGATTTCCCTGGGAATTATTATTATAAATTGTTCTCTCGTTCCTAATATGGGTTAATATCGCTAGTATACATAAATGTATACAATAATTATAGTCAGTATAGGAATTTGAAGGCAATTTGTTTGTTTTGTTCACTGAGGCAGTTATTTAGGCCTGATCGTTATTTTGACCATTTTACATTTCATGAAAATTCACTGTTAGCTAATATTAACCACCGTTTTGTGAGAGTGTATGTATGTTGTTAGTATTTGGTGCAACGTGCAATATATCTAGGCTATGTAGAGTTATTAGCCTGGCAAACATTAGATGTGCTCTTGTCAGCAAATTGCACAGAACTAATCGAACAACATTGTTAATGTCCTTTGTGTGATGTATTCAGTAACTATTTAACAAAGGATATGAGTTAGTTTTGGTGGACTTTCAACTCAATGGAGCTTCCTTATTGTTGAATAATTTTGCATGATAGCTTTGGTGAAACCTTGGAGCTAGACTCCCCTACAATTGTGGAAAAGTAATTGTGTGTGCAGTTTGCTTTGTTGCAGAGTGTGTATTAGGAATCAATATTCAATTGGGTTAATATTGGGAGCTGCTGAACAAAGGAGGCACTGGTAATTTGAGTGACTGAGTAGTATCTGTGACGATTGGCACTTGGTATGCAATAATTCTAAATTTGTTAACACTCATCACCAAGCGTTTTTCCTGAGGTGGCTTTACTTGGTGACGTTGCTGTCGGCATGTAGGCTCTGTTGTGGAGCCTGTTATGCAATGAACTTGTGTTGGTTTATTTGGAATATAAGTCTTGTCAGTGGGCAGTTAGCTGTTACCATGGTCAGACTTCAGAACTGGGGAAGTACAATGGCTGTCACCATGTGGGAGTGGGATTAGTTACACCCTGCCACGATCATTTGAGCACTATAGTGAAAATAGGAAGGCAAGTGGTCTCCAGTGCTTATCGAAGATCATAACCCAGGCAGGGGTGCAAATACAGAGGGGCTGAGCTGCTGAGGGCGATTTCACTCCTGAAATGACCAAAGTAGTCCTCGAAAATCATCGAAGTAGCCGCTGAAAATCTGGGAAAAATGTGTTGTCGGGGCGGAATCGCCCTTAAAAAATTTGAGGAAATTAGCGCCTGAAAATTGGCAGCCCTGCACCCAGGATTCCTTGACGAGTCTTCAGTGGCTTCCAGTTACTAACTCGCAGAATTCAAATCAGATTAAAACACTGCCTACTGTACCATAATAAGCCACTTGTAAATATAATGAAAGGTTTCACATGTAATTAAAGATGCATACTGCACAGACAGTTACAGTACACAGAGTAAAGTTCTCATTTGTTAGTATATCGTCAGTTCGTCACTGCACCTTGATTTGCCCACTTGTCCAGTTGTCCTATACTTAGCAACACTTAATCTGTAGCCTAAGCTGTTATCCTAACTAGGGGAATCGGCAAATATCCTTCAGAGTTAGAGATCGTTCCAATAGTTGTCTGATAGGGAAAATGCACTTTCTATGTAACAAATTATCGTTCTAACAAACTTGTCGTACAACTTTGTCCGGAAATCGTCACAATTCATTATTAGGTCCAATCTACTGGCCAGCGCGCAAATCAATGGGGATGACACAGAAAATGACAAATTTCCTTCTTCGATCCACAACTCGCACATTTTTCTCACAATATGCCTTCATCATATGTCATTTAAAAGAGCTCGATAAGGTGACTCTCATGGTGATATTTTTTTTCAGGGGAAGGTGGTGTCAGACATGTAACCATATCTGCCACATTGCGTAGGCTGTGGTAGCTGCGGCTTAAGATATTTATTTCCTATATTTTGAAGACTACAATGTCCCGCGAGGACCTGTAACACAAACTTAAATAAGACGGGTATAATGAAATCCTCCTGTTTCTGTGTTGTGGAGAATTTGGGTCTTGCACCCAACTTTGCTGATCCCTTATTTCAGTGGTGATATTATGGTGATATTACTTGGAATATTCGATCCATAATTGGGAAGTAATTGCGACAGGCAAATCAAATGGACCACCATGCTACAGGGCAATCTTTGAAGACACCCCCAATATTTGAAAAACCTCCATTGACTTTTGCTTTCCACACATTAACTATATATAGCCCCATGGCCCTGGCAATATTTAGACCAAATCACTGCTCATGAACCCACCTGCATTTACTGTTGATAATATCACAAGCTGATACCAGTTTACCAGAGTGGGGAGATCTATGAAAATTCAGTAACACCATATGGAATTGCATCGTTAGCATTTACAGTGGCTGGAGAACAGGAGAAGAGCTAATTATTTCAAAAGCTGTTGTCATGCTTCTCAGAATTTCTAAGTGTGCTGCGGCACAACTGGAAAGCTGCCACCAGCCTAACTACAAATTCGGTGTGGAAGACTGGCTCACTAAAGGCTGATGGAAGTGCTGAACTTGACTTGACTTGACTAGTATATTAGGAAAATCCAACCCCCAAAATGTCTTTCCATTGATAAGACAGTGAAAATATTATTACGCAATGTTTTGTGACGTCTGCACACAGCGAAGGGAATAGCCTGCTCGGTTTGAAGTTGATGCAATGTTGACTTCTTTGGAAACTTGTTTCATGACAATTTTGAGCCTGATTTGAATGACAATTCACAACAATTTTAGGAAGATATAGATGCAAGTTATAATTGACTTCAAAGGAAAAACATCACTTGTTCTTTTCACATATGAAGGAATAACGAATCAATGTTATTTTTTCCTCTCTCCACCTCCATCTTCTAGGTTGGCCTTCCTACGAAGCTAGTACTCAGTTGTATAATCTGGCACACCTAGGTGACTGGTCATTCTTTTATCGCATCTTATTTCTCTGTCCAGTGAGCATGCATATTACATCCTGTTGTGCCCATTTCACCCATGCCATAGAAACATTCTCCATCTCTGTTTGAAATGTTGAGTGCCTTTACCACTATTGGCCGATTCCGAGCAAGGGTGGGTTGGGGCCAGCCTGCCAGGGGTGCAAATACAGGGGGGCTTGGGGCGATTTCACCCCTGAAATGACCAAAGTAGCCACTGAAAATCACCAGAGTTGCCCCTGAGAATCATAGTTAAAATGTGTTGTTGAAGGGGAATAGCCTGAATCTTAGAATTTCAAGAAAAGTAGCCCCTGAAATTAAAAAAAAGGATTTGCAGCCCTGGTTGGGGCACACCTTTGCTTGCTTCCTTATCTCCATGTGTGTGACCAAAAAGGAATTGTGATACGACTCAATATAAGCTGATCCCTTGTACTTCATTCTGAATGCCCAGAGAAAATTGAAGAACACAAATCAAAACATTTCTGCACATGCCTTTCTGAGCACCGGACCTTAATTAAGTGTGAACACATGGTCTAGTCAGTCGTATTTTAGATTTTTGGTGTTCCAAGGATCGCATCTAAGTCCTGTCCTCAATCCCCAGGCCCTGTTTGGCACCAAGCCTAATGTTGCCACCCATGCATCCCTCAGTACCCAACCTAGGGGCGTACGCAT